>CM035126.1:16395452-16462378 GCA_020205555.1 Panax stipuleanatus | reverse complement strand
GGCTCGTGATGTGGGTTTGGCTCGAGGATGTTCGCCCAAAGTTTGGGTTCTCCATTTAATATTCAATTATTGGGCTTCAAATGATGAATTCTTTCATTAAATGTCCCATTGTAATAAAAGATTGAGGAGCAATGTTGGGGCATGAATATTTGGGCCTGGTGGATTTGGTGGGCCATAGTTCACGTGGAGGAAGACTCCCCACGTAGGAGGCTAGTTTGGGCCGTTGGCGGATTTTAAGGAATATGAGATTCTTAACTCTATTTAAATTTCAACTACTAAGGAAAGAATCAGGATAGAATCTGACTTCCTTTCTTTAAGGAGATTCAGTGCTGTCATTAATGTATCTAACCTAATGAGCAATCTATTTTCATATGGAGACGGGCATGTACGAGGAGGTGTGATCACTATAAGTACAAGGCTATACCCTGGTTCACAGGTACACACATAAGATCTTATTATTTTCCAACACTAAAGCTTAATACCTTCATTGTTAAACCTTATTCAGCCTGTACTTATTCTCACACCGGAGCTATCTCACCGGAGCTATCCTCCGGCTGCTCAGATAATCAAGTTTCTCCGTGTTATTTTATTTTTGTGCAGGATTGAACACGCTATTGGTGATTGAAACGCGTAAACGAATCTTGCCATTAACACATGAAATTAAAATATATTCAAAAAGGGAATTCTCTTACGTACATTTATTAAAAGATACTTTGGTGCTTTTTAAAGAATCATATCATTTGTTTTTATTATTATTTTATATTAAGTTTATCATTTGTGAACAAATATTTGCCACGCTTTCTGCACAACTGTTTAGCACGCACACTTTGTTTAACAACTGATTGTCAATTTTTTTGCACAATATAATTCTCTGCACAAATAACATCATTTATACTTTCATCTATATGCTATAATTAAAAATTTACAACAAAAAGTCAAGGCTCAAGCAAAATGAGATGAGAAAAAAGGTCGATCAATAGTATAGTTCTTTCTTTTCCTAGTCTCCTTTCGAAAGAAAGGCCTTTGTTTTTCTAATCCGATAAGGCCGGACGACTTTGTTTGCCCTAGCTTGACGAATCACATCCCCACGTAACAACATTATTTATGCGCCCCTTACCGTTCTCCCCGTTAGTGTAGACAATTGTCTACACTGATCATGAAGTTAGATCCGTTCTTGGATAGAAGAAAATTCAACAATATAGAATAAGAATAATAGCGTGAAAATCATGATTTTGAAGGTCACAAACAACATAATTTTGTATGTAACCATAGTAAATTATCCATGCCTCATAATTTGGTCCTTGTGCAAATGCTATTTACAGATAACCTAAAATCGTGGAAAATAGAAAATAAATAATACGTATGGATATCAAGAAACTTGAACTATTTACCTCCGTTTGAACTTTTTATAGTGTAGTAATTAGTAATATATATATATATATATATATTGTGTGTGTGTGTGTGTGTGTGTGTGTGTGTGTAAAACCTCTAGCCTTTAGTAAGTAGATTGGAATTCGATTAATTGATGGTTAGAGAGCTCTCTGGTTTTTTTTTCTTGAAGAGAAAGCAAATAAAACATCAAAAGGGTACGTGTCATTAAAGCAAAAGCCCTCAAGATTATTTTTTAAAGAAAAACTCAAAGTCAAAATTAATAGTTCCAAATTTATTTGAAAATCATGTTGTCACATTTAAAATATAACAATAAAATAATGAGAATCAGGTTATAAAATATGTCACTATTACTATATATAAGAATCAGATTACTGTATTTCATAATTGATGAAAAACAGCTTTCCTATGTTGAAATCGAAAACATATTGTGGCATTACATATAAATTGAATGACATAATCAAGAATCTCATATAAATGAACAATATCAATAATCAAATAGAAACTTGTAATAATAAACAGTCTACATTAGGGAGAAAATAAAGTTCCACATTAAATAAAAATAAATACTCAAATCATTATGGTGTAAAATAAAGAAGAGAGATCTTCAGTTTTAATCATCATCCTAAATCTAGCAAAAAAAAAAAAGTTTTTTTTTAATCATCCTACTAAAAGTATAGAGCGTACATTCTTATATTTGATCATTTACGCTCTATTCTTATAAATACTAAGGCTATGTTTGATTGCAAGAATTACACTTGTGATATGACTATTAATTTCAAGTGTCTTGTTTGTTTTTAAATTTAAGCTTTGGACTATTAATCTCGGGATTATAAAATAGCTTAAAATGAGTGATTATTTAATATCATGTTCTACCTAGTATTATAATCCCTACCATTTGGGATTAAAAATTGCTAGACAAAATTAATCTCAATCTTTTTCTAAAATGACTATAATATCTTGCAATTTCCGTTATTAATAACTAGCAACTTAAAACTGACTGGTACAAAGACTATGTATCAGTAATCTAATACACGTAATTTAATTATTTGATATGTGTAATTTAAATCTTACACTGACAATAGAACTGGCAAATTAGACCCCGCCCAACCCCCACCCGGTCCCACCTTCCACCCCCAAAAAATAATATTTATTGATTATGTATACACCCCACCCCGCACAACCCAACCCACCCCCACCCTTTCAAAAAAAATATTTATTGATTATACATACACCCCGCTACCCCACCCCACTCCACCCCACCCCACCCCACTCCACCCCACCACACCCATCCCAACCCCACACCCCCACTCAAAAAAATAATATTTTCTGATTATGTATACACCCCCATCCCAACCCCGCCCACCGCACCCCATACCCACCCCCACCCCACAAAAATTAAAAAAATAATATTTACTGATTATATATACGCATCCATCCTACCCCACCCACTCCCACTCCCACCCTCACCCTCACCCTACCCCCTCACCCCCGCCCCCCCGCCCCCCCGCCCTCCACCCCCTAAAAAATAATATTTACTGATTATGTATACCCCCACCCCACCCACCCCTCCCCCAACCCACTCTCCCTTAAAAAAAATATTTACTGATTATGTATACACTCCCACCACACCCCACCCCCACTTCGTTCCCAACCCCCCCCCCCCCCCCCAAAAAAAATAAATAAATAAATAAATAAATAATATTTACTAAATAATATAATCACTTATTTAAAAGTTTTTAATCAATTTTTATTATTTTTTGATGTATAAATAAGTGTAAATTATAGTTTAAAATATGTTATTATTGGTAAGGGTATAATAATCCAAACGATATATTTTAATCTAATCCTTTAATTAATCCTGAAAAAAACAAATATAACATGGGATTATTTTAAGTTATTCCATGAATAATCTCATAAAAAACAAACATGTGACTATAATTATTTAATTTTAGGATTAATAGTCGTATTATAATCCCATACAGGGGTGGACCCAAGCACAGGGCAGGGGGCACCTGCCCCACTGAAATTTTAGGGAGTTAGGGAGTCAATTTAATAAAAAAAAATATTTGAGTGGATGTTAAGTGAAATTGTTATGTTTGATTTAAAAAACTATAGTCTAAAAAGAAGGGATACTGCTGTAGGATTTAGTACTTTTTTTATATATATATAAAAAAGTTAAACTTCAGTTACTTCACCTTAAGATGCACATTGAAGATAACTAAATTTAGTGGAGCAAACCGTGGAGCCATTGCTGGGGGTTTTCTCTTCAAGTGGACAAATGTTTTTTGTGCTTGTATGGAGCTACTTTGTCTATTTAGATTTGGGTGTTTTATAAGAGAGATTAAATGTCAACCTTTAACGCTATTGAGATTATTTTTCTTCAAGAGGCTAGTTGGTTTGCTTTTATGAAAATTAGGTTTTTAATATTTGTAATGCAACTCTGTGAGACCTTATCCAAATCTTGTGAATTTGTCACATTTGTACTACATTTAGTTTTAATAAAAAAAATTGCTGATCAATAAAAAAACTAGTATTTTCCTTATAAGAAAATTATGAATATATATATATATATATATATATATATATATATATATTTAATTTACCGACTTATACTGGATTTAAAAAAATATGTATATATAGTTATAATTTTTATTCTTAAGGGATTTTCTTTTGCGAATTTGCCCCCACTGAGCTTCGCGGCTGGATCCGCCCCTGATCCCATAGATTATAACCATGTGATTATAATCCTTAAAAACAAACATTGCCTAAAAGTTATAGACTCTGCTGATTATGAATCATTTCACAGTCAACTCATATCCTGTCGTTCATTGTAATGTTAGACGACCCAAATTAAAATATTTTTATTACTATTTACAAGAAATTCAACTTTTTAGGCTAAAAGTTAAATCATGTATTCTCTCATAACCCAACATTTTGTCTTTTTTCAATCAAATTCTAAAATTCAATAATACCTCTGTCCCATAATAAGTGTTTTTTTAGCTTAAATCACACATACCAATACACAAGCTAAAATGACAAAAATACCCTTAATATACTTTCTTTGTTTTGTTTGAAACTTTTTTTATTGCCTTTTGGTCTCTCTTTCTCTTTATTCAATCTTTCAACTTCCTAATAAATACGCAATAAATACCATTGATTGCACAAGGGCATATATGGAAAAATATTGTAAAAATTGTATTGGAGTCCTAACACATCACTTATTTTGGGAAAAAATATCAAGGCTAAAAAAACACTTATTATGGGACGGATGTAGTATTTTTTTTGTTACAATTAAATCCAAAACAATTAGGGATCTATATATATATCATTGAAAATCGTCAAGATCTTCAAAACAAGATTTATTGTTGATATATTTTTTTAGTTAAAATGGCCAAAATTGAAGTTAAAGTTTTATAATACATTATTGTTTTGACATTTTAACTATATTAAAACATATCAACCACATATCTTGTATTGAAAATTGTTATTTGCACAAGCAAAAGTGATAGTTCCAAAATGTCTTTCTCACATGAATAGTAAATGGGTCTCACACTTACGTGAGAGAGATCTTGTAAAAATATCAAGTTTTACTTATGAAAATAACAATGAATTCCCTTTTTGTATTGATAAAATGACACAGTGTCTTCAAGTTTACCATCATAATCACTACTAATTTAACATATAAATTTTTAAATAGGACTTTTTTTATAAAACCGAAAAGAGTAATTCTAGTTTGCAATAACCAAACATCAAATTTGTCATTGCACTGTCAAATTCTTTTCCAATCCAAATCAAAAGAAGACAAAAAATAATAATAATAATAAATAACATCACTTCAAGAATACTCAGTTATTTGAATTCGTACGTAGCACATACATAGCCAAATGCATATATAAAATCCAAATCCAAAATATATTAATGCACTCGTCTTACCAATCATATTTTTTCTCGTATCCACTGACTATATTAATGTTGCTAAAATAGAATCCATCTTGTTGCACAAGCCAATAACATGTATCAGTTCCTACACTCCTATTGATGCATTTGCCTCCCATTTTATTGTTATCATAAACGTCGAAACTTTTATCCCTTCCGTTCCACCAGAAATGGCAAAAGAAGAGGGTGTTTCCGATGAGCGTTGGCTTGAATCCCCACGAGAATTCCTCGTGTGGTTGGAGGATGCGATGTCCGAGATCGTTGTCCTTGGATTGGCAACGGACTTCCAAGGGTTTGGAGCCGTCGGGGAGGCCGTTGATGACTTCAACCGTATTCTTCATACAACATATTGGGGAAATAAGGTAGAGTGTTATAACTAGTGATGAAAAAATGCTTCTCATTTTGGTTTTCATCATATGGGATTGTGAAAAAAAAAAATTAATTTGATGATTATGGGGATGGTTAACACTTTATATAGACTGATGGAGGTTGATTTTTTTGTTGTTTTGTGGTATAATTAATTATCTTATTCCTAAAAATATGATGATATCGTGATAGATATGTTAAGAATATTTTATTTTAATGTATTTCTTTATGTTAGATATGAAATTATTGAGATTACATATTGCATTAATTTAATTACTTTATTTATGAGTTTAATAATTATGTGGTCTATAAATTAAATAATATTAATGATAGTATTTGACATAATGGGTCTTAGGTTTCATAATTTTGATGGACGATTTTAACCCTTAACTATTCTATAAATAAAACAGTTAGGATTTGGTCCCAATTGTCGTCTCAAGAATTTTATACACACCTATACATCCATCATAAGATTAAGAAAGACAATTAAAAACTTTCACCCTTAAACATACAAGATTCTCATTTTGGTTTTCATGGGATTGTGAAAAAAAAATTAATTTGATGCTTTTGTGATGCTTTTGGGGATGGTTAACACTCTTTATATAGGCTGATATGGAAGCTGAATTTTTTGTTGTTTTATGGTATAATTAATTATCTTATTCCTAAAAATATGATGATATCGTGACGGATATGTTGTGAAATGACGAGTAATTATACATTAATTGTTTGTCTTTATATATTGTTTTAGAGGTAAATTTGTACATTGTAAAGTGGTCGGGATCGATATAAATTGCATATTCCGGGTATAAAGATCTTAATTAAGTAGGAGTATTGAAATTAGTTTGCTTAGGAATTACGAAATCTTACATTTAAATATTTACCAATATAATTGGACGGAACTATATATATAGAGAAGTTGAGGTAGCCACTATCGTTTTGCATAATTGAATACAATCTATTTTATATTATGTATAAAAAAGTTTTTTTATATTTTTTCATAATATTATTATTATAAAAGGTTATCTCATGCAAAAACATGAGGTAGCTCTCAACTCTCGTGCCCTCATACTTTAACCTTACTAATTGTTTTATTTTATAAAAAGAATTTTCTTTTTTAATAGTATTATAAAATATACACATTGTCTTTAAATTTAGGGAATTGATATTTTCGCAGGCCAAATTGATAGTTTCTCCGCCTTTGTTTCTAGCTCATTTTACATTTCTATCTCTGCAGTTTGAAAGTTTAGATTAAAAAACAAAGTTAAGCCTCTATACGGTATATAAAATGAGAAGATGAACATATTGTGTAATAGATTTGCAGAGTTACTATAACAAAGACTACAGAAAATAATGCAAACAATGAAAACATCAAGCATCTATATGTGAGCATTTTCTTCAGTATCAGTTGGATTATGTTGGTGTTTGCAACAGAGTGATTTTCGATTACTGAAGACAACATATGAATGTATAATGTTTCAAACTACCCCCGGCATTATGAGGTTTTAACTATGCATTAGTTCCCTTCTAGCTCATACCTTCAAGCCTGCTTAATTTTAAACCATGAACCATTAGAAGGAAACATAATTTGATTAATTGAGCTACACCTACAGTCCTACGATACCTTAAAAGAACTTAACCTAACTGCAATCCAAGCCAATTGATTTAAAGATATATTTAGTTAATCTATAGAACTTCTATGCCCCATAACACTTCATATTGCATTCTAATCAGAACAAAATTGTCAGCAATGCAAAGTTAAGAATATTTTATTTTAATGTATTTCTTTATGTTAGATATGAAATTATTGAGATTACATATTGCATTAATTTAATTATTTTATTTATGAGTTTGGTAATTATGTGGTCTATAAATTAAATAATATTAATGATAGTATTTGACATAACGGGCCTTAGGGTTTTATAATCTTGATGGACGATTTTGACCCTTAGTTATTCTATAAATAAAATAGTTAGAATTTGGTCCCAATTGTCGTCTCAAGAATTTTATACACACCTATACATCCATCATAAGATTGAGAGACAATTAAAAACTTTCACCCTTAAGCACAGTGGAAGCGTGATACATAAAAAATTCTCATTTTGGTTTTCATGGGATTGTGAAAAAAAAAATGATGCTTTTGTGATGCTTTTGGGGATGGTTTACACTCTGTATATAGGCTGATATGGAAGCATAATTTTTTGTTGTTTTATGGTATAATTAATTATCTTATTCCTAAAAATATGATGATATCGTGACAGATATGTTATGAAATGACGAGTAATTATACATTAATTGTTTGTCTTTATATATTGTTTTGGAGGTAAATTTGTACATTGTACAGTGGTCGGGATCGATATAAATTGCATATTCCGGGTATAAAGATCTTAATTAAGTAGGAGTATTGAAATTAGTTTGCTTAGGAATTACGAAATCTTACATTTAAATATTTACCAATATAATTGGACGGAACTATATATATATAGAGAGAGGTTGAGGTAACCGATTTCATTTTGCATAATTGAATATAATCTATTTTATATTATGTATAAAAAAGTATTTTTTATAATTTTTCAGAATATTATTATTATAAAAAGTTATCTCATGCAAAAACGTGAGGTAGCTCTCAACTCTCGTGCCCTCATACTTTAATCTTACTAATTGTTTTATTTTATAAAAAGAATTTTCTTTTTTAATAGTATTATAAAATATACACATTGTCTTTAAATTTATCAACATAATTTTATTATCTTGCACCTATTAATGGAAAAATCGAGCTTGATGTTTTTAACTCTCTAATGTGACATGTCATCTCATATCGGAGTGTTATAATTATGATATACATTATTGTTATGAGATTATGAGGAATGAGATTGTGAGTAATATGTGTGTGTTCAAATTATGAGAAAGGTAGAGTTTAGATATCTTGTTTTTAATTAATGTGATTGAACCTACATATTGATTTATTCTACTATTAATTTTTAGACAGTTGCACTTGGTACTGATAATATATAACTCAGATCTCATACTTTTTTTTAACCATTTGTACGCAGTTATTTCTGCAAACTAATTTGCACACATTTGACACACTTTGAACAAAACTGTTTGTCATGCACACTTTGCGAGCAATTGTTTATCATGCACATTTTGTGCATTACTGTTTGTGCACAATTTATTTGTGCTATACCGATCATCCGATGGGATATATATATATATATATATATATATATATTGCATCAATCAACTCAAGTAATCCAATTTACAACATAAATTACTGCTCATGATCATGATAAGCAAAGCAAAATCAAACAAAAATATGAAATGACTATTTTATTGTAAAAATGGATATACATGTGAAAATCATCCCCGATATTATTTTTTGCTGTTATTATTATTATTATTACTAGTTGATAATCCGTGCAATGCACGGGCTAGTTTGAAGAATAAATTGAATAATTTATTAATTATGCGATGAGAATCATATTTTTTTCCAATAATTTTTTAAAAGACTTTTCAATAGCTTCTTTCGTGAAGCAAATTTATCACAATTGAGTTATGTAAGATAATAAAATGAAATAAACAATACATATGTTGACTGTGGTAAAAAACCTTGTGAATGCATTTACTATATACGTAATGTAACACCCCCTTCCCGAAATAGGAAGGGAGGTTACTCAAAACATAACTGAACTGAAGAAAATAATACTAAAGCTCTAAATCACCAAAAAAAATAGTATTTAAAACCAATAAATATCAACAAGGTCAAACCGGAATAAATACCAAACTAACCCAAATCATAATCTGAAATAATTATTACAACTCCAAAGAAACCATCCATTCGATCCAATGATTTAGAGTAACACCCCCTTCCCGAAATAGAAAGGGAGGTTACTCAAAACATAACTGAACTGAAGAAAATAATACTAAGCTCTAAATCACCAAAAAAAATAGTATTTAAAACCAATAAATATCAACAAGGTCAAACCGGAATAAATACCAAACTAACCCAAATCATAATCTGAAATAATTATTACAACTCCAAAGAAACCATCCATCAAACCTAAACAAAATATCTAAATCATTGGATCGAATGGAGCTCTCATCACACTTGCCCTTGATCCCCCTGATTACCTGCCGGAAGAAAAACACAGCATGAGCCAAAAGCCCAGTACGGATATAGAATACAAGAATAATGAAACGAAATAACTAACTCAATAAATGAACTGAACTGAACTGAAACGAACAAAACTAACAGAATAAAATAATAGGCTGAATCAAATGGCTGGGTGTTATTTCATACCGAGCTCAAAATAAAACAGAAATATACCTTGCCACACAGGCAAGGTCAAATAATGCCACACAGGCAAGTCACACACATTGGACCGCGAATCCAAATGTATGTAAAATCGGAAGGCGTGTTTGGCACAAACATCGCCACCCCGCAGAACAGAACAGAACAAAAAACTAGGGTCGACCCATAGGCCTCTCACAACAAAACACCAAATGGCCAACTCCTACCGGAGCACAAAACGGAGACGCCGTGGACTGATCACACCGCCACGAAAAGTGTCATGCCTCTCGTGCCAAGACGACATGCCTGTGGTACCCCCACAGGTGGTTATAGCTCAGGTATACCCTACGGTATATTCTAACAAAAATATTATATCACAACACATGCGACATAACATCAACACAAAGGGTTCTAACGTGTACATGTTAAATCAAACGAATCAACACGAGTCTCCAAAAATATTAACATGCACTTTCTACAAATATCAAATAAATACTAAAGATGATATACTAGATCAAAGAATACAAACACTAGTTCCAAGGATCAATATTAAAACGAAACTATCACATGAATTTGAGAACGAACAATCATGCGAAACGATAACTAACTTCAAAACGAAAAGCAAAACGAACAAATAAAAATAAAGGATTATCGCTGAAGGAGTACGGAATCCGTACCTGAGTTAAGCAATGTAATACCCGAAATTATAACCTCAAATATAGTTCGTTAAACTCCTTCCGTTCGAACTAATTAAACAAAAATAAATCAATAAATTAAGTGCAATTAATTAATTAATTATTATTATTATTATAATAGCCTTCCGTCCAACAACAAAAGGCAACAGTTTTATCAAATCATATATATATATATATATATATATATATATAATATATACCAAATACCCCCCCTGTTACCGAATTTTACTATATATATATATATCACCCATCACCAATCACCCGCATGGTCAATTCATAAGAATTTCAGACTTTTAAAAAAAATTGGATTGATAAGACCCAATAACCAATACACAAAAATAAAAAGAAGAAAAGTTCACCTGCTTTTCTTCTTCTTCCTATTGCCGCCTCCTTTCTTTCTCTCGATTGGTATGAGATGCAGTGTAAGTAATTAGGTTTTATTTGTTTATTAATTAATTAGTATATTTTATTAACTCTCCAAATTTTAATAGGATTTAAAATTACCCAAATACAAATTAGGCCCAATTAGTGTAGTCCACATATTTAAATATAATTTGACCCAAACACAATAAGAGTCCAATTAAAATATTTAAAACAAAGTTTTAAAAAGTCATTTATTTATTTATTCATTTATTATATTTTATTTTATTTTTACAGGTATTACATCACCTACTCCTTAAAAAGGATTCCGTCCCCGGAATCAAAAGAAAAGAACGAACCTAATTATCAAAAAGATGCGGGTACTCCGCTCGAATAAACTCCTCCATCTCCCATGTAGCTTCATGCTCCGAATGGTTTCTCCATAAAACCTTAACAAACGAAATTGTCTTCCTCCTCATAACCCGCTCTTGACGATCCAAAATCGCCTCGGCTTGCTCCACACAAGTAAGATCATCACGAATCTTATCAAACGGATATTGCACCACATGCAACGGGTGATATTTATAACTCCTCAATACCGACACATGGAACACATTGTGTACAGCTAGCTGTGGAGGCAAAGCTAACCGATATGCAACCTCACCAACCCTCTCCAGAATCTCGAATGGGCCAATATAACGCGGACTAAGCTTCCCTTTCAGACCAAATCGCCGAATACCCTTCCAAGGAGAAATTTTTAGGAACACATGCTCACCAGGTTCAAACTCTAAGGTCTTCCTATACTTATCAGCATAACTCTTCTGCCGTGATCGAGCCGACTTCAATTTTTCCTTAGCCACTACTACCTTCTCTGTAGTGATTTGAACTAACTCAGGCCCTTCTATGACTCTCTCGCCAACCTCATCCCAACAAGTTGGTGCCCGACACTTCCTACCATACAATGCCTCAAATGGAGCCATCCCAATACTCGCATGCCAACTGTTATTATAAGCAAACTCAACTAAGCTCAAGTAATCATCCCAGTTACCCGACCACTCAAGTGCACAAGACCTCAACATGTCCTCCAACGTTTGAATGGTCCGTTCGGATTGCCCATCAGTCTGCGGATGAAAAGAAGTACTAAAGTTGAGCCGAGTACCCCAAGCTCGTTGAAACCCTTTCCAGAACCTTGAAGTGAATCGTGGATCCCGATCCGAAACAATAGACACCGGAGTACCATGAAGTCTAATAATCTCCTGTTGAAATATCTGTGCCAACCTATCCACCGAGTAGCCTTCGTGGATGGCCAAAAAGTGTGCCGATTTAGTCAACCTATCCACCACAACCCAAATGGCATCATTCTTCCTGAAAGTCTTCGGCAAACCAGTCACAAAATCCATCGTGATATCCTCCCATTTCCACACTGGAATGTCTAACTGTTGCAGCAACCCACTAGCTCGTTGATGTTCTATCTTCACTTGTTGACAAGTGAGGCACTTCCCAACATATTCAGCCACATCTCGCTTCATCCCATTCCACCAAAAATTTTCCTTCAAATCCCTGTACATCTTTGTAGAACCTGGATGAATAGAAAATGGCGAATTATGAGCTTCCGCCAAAATCGCCTCCCGAATGATTGGATCAGATGGTACACACAACCGCTCACCCAACCAAATCACACCATGGTCATCAATACGAAAGTCAGGCTGCTTGCCCTCCTCCATATTCTGTGCCATACTCCACAATTCCCCATCTTCCTTTTGAGCTTCTTTAACCCTTGAAATAAGAGAGGGCTCCACTCGCATACCTGCCAAATGCCCATCTGAACCTTGGACATACAACTCCAACTCTAGTCGCTCCATATCCGAACTAAGCTGAGGTTGTGTAATAAGAGCTGCTACACTTCCTGAACTTTTTCGGCTAAGAGCATCTGCAACCACATTTGCCTTCCCAGGGTGATACTGAATCCTCGCATCATAATCTTTTAGAAGCTCCAACCAACGCCTCTGCCTCATGTTAAGCTCCTTTTGAGTGAAAATGTATTTAAGACTTTTGTGATCGGTGAAGATATCACAAGTCTCTCCATACAAATAGTGCCTCCAAATCTTTAGAGCAAAGATCACCGCTGCCAACTCCAAATCATGAGTGGGGTAGTTCACCTCGTAAGGTTTAAGCTGCCTAGAAGCATAAGTAATCACCTTACCGTGTTGCATCAAAACACATCCCAAGCCCTTCTTAGAAGCATCACTATAAATCTGGAAACCTCCTGTCCCCGACGGTAATGTAAGTATAGGAGCTGTCACAAGTCGTTTCTTCAACTCCTTGAAACTCTTCTCGCGCTCCTCATTCCACTGAAACTTTGTGCCCTTTTTCATCAACTGAGTTAATGGCAAAGCAAGCAAAGAGAATCCTTCCACAAATCTCCTATAATACCCTGCTAAACCCAAGAAACTTCTAATCTCTGTCACAGTAGTAGGTCTCGGCCATTTAGTGATAGCCTCAACCTTTCCAGGATCCACCTTAATGCCTTCAGCAGAAACAACGTGGCCCACAAACACAATCTGCTCCAACCAAAACTCACATTTAGAAAATTTAGCATACAATTTCTCCTTCTGCAAAATTTCCAACACTGTTCGAAGATGTTCTTCATGCCCCTCTCTAGACTTAGAGTAAACCAAAATGTCATCAATAAGACAATAACATATTGGTCCAAGTACTCCTTGAACACCCAGTTCATCAAGTCCATAAACACTGCCGGAGCGTTAGTCAACCCAAATGGCATCACCAAAAACTCGTAATGCCCATAGCGAGTACGAAAAGCGGTCTTAGAGACATCCTCATCTCTCACCCTCAACTGATGGTAACCCGACCTCAAGTCTATCTTTGAAAAATACTTCGCCCCCTGAAGTTGGTCAAACAAGTATTCAATCCTCGGCAGTGGATACCGATTCCTGATAGTAATTTTGTTCAACTCCCTGTAGTCTATGCACAACCTCATAGACCCATCTTTCTTTTTCACAAATAAAACTGGAGCACCCCATGGCGAAACACTAGGCCGAATCACACCACGATCTAGCAGCTCTTGCAACTGCTCCTTTAACTCCTGCAACTCCAATGGTGCCATCCGATACGGCGCTTTAGAAATAGGTCCAGCACCAGGAACGAGCTCAATAGTAAACTCAACTTCCCGTTGCGGTGGTAACCCTGACAACTCCTCAGGAAACACATCGGAAAAGTCACGAACCACTGAAATATCCTCAATACGAGACTCGCCCTTAGAGGTATCCTTCACAAATGCCAAATACCCCTCACAACCCTTTGCCACTAACTTCCCAGCCTTCAAGGCTGAAATCAATTTCACCACTCTACTCGGCTGTGAACCCTGAAATACGAATTTCGGAGACTTCACATCTCCAAATATAACCTTCTTCGCCTGGCAATCGATAGTGGCCTGGTGCTTATCCAACCAGTCCATCCCGAGAATAACATCAAAATCGTGCATACACATTGGAAGAAGATTAGCACTACGAATCTTATCCCCAAAACTGATCGGACACCCTCGATATAAATCAGAAATAATAACAGAAGTCCCCATCGGGGTAGCAATAGACATAACAGAATCTAAAGACAGAGATGGCACACCCAGGTGCCGAACAAAAGACTGAGCCACAACAGAATGAGTAGAACCAGTATCAAATAAAATAGAAGCCTCACGACTACCAACTAAAAGAGTGCCAGAAACAGTACCTGGCGCACCTGCCGCCTGATTATGTGTCAAGGCAAACACTCGACCACCTTGACGCTGACCACCATTGCCACCATGATCACCGCCTCCACCATTACCACGTGGCCCGGTACAATCTCTAGCCATGTGACCCATCTGTCCACACAAAAAACATGCACCGGTAACTCTATGATACTGTCTCCCCGGATGATTAGCCCCACACATGGCACAAGGAACTATCAGAATAAGATTTGGGTTACCCCCACCAGCTGGTCCCGGATAACGACCCTGATTCTGCCCCTGCTGACGATTTTGCCCTTGCTGAGGATTCTGTCCGTACCAAGGTAGCTGAAGCTGACGATTTTGCCCTTGCTGAGGCATCTGCTGATTACCCCTGTTCTGATTTTGACCACGCCACTGCCCTTGCTGGACACCACGATTTCTATTCCACTGACCACCTTGATTTCTCCCATGCTGACCCGAAGCTTGACCCTGCTGGTCATCTCTATCCCTTTTTCGATTCCCTTCCGGTTTAGAAGACCGAAAGTCCTGTCGCTCCATCTCAATGTTCTTGGCCGCATTAGCCACAGCCGATACATCTGCAAACTTGGTGTTAATGAGATGTTGCCGATACCTATAATGAATCCGCCACTTGAACTTCTCCGCCTATTCCGCTGCAGTCCCTGCAGAGGTTCCCGCAAAACCTGCCAACCTGGTGAACCTCGTCATAAAATCTGTGATGGACTCCTCATCCTTCTGCCGAATAGACAGATACTCTCTAGCATAGGCCTCTTTATCAGCAGCTGGAAAGTACTGCTGATAAAAGACCTCACAAAACTCTGCCCATCGAAGTGTTTCCACGTACCCATCACCCTTGGTTGTCTTCAGCGCTTTCCACCACCTCTGTGCATCCCCCTCCAGCTTATAAGCAGCAAGCAACACTCTCTGATTATCTGAGCAGCCCAACACATCAAAAATCTTCTCTAGGTGTGCAATCCAATTCTCCGCATCAATTGGAGTTGGAGCTGAACTGAAAGACTGTGGCTTCTGCTTCTGAAACCTCTCCAACCATACGTACATTGGAACCACCTGTTGATCAAGACCATCTGCATTCCCTTCCTCTTCGTTTGCCTGCGGACCATTATTTCCTGAATTCCCCTGCTCAGGAATTTCTGGCGGCTGTTGCATTGCCTGTACCACCTGTGCCACCAACTGCGGTAAAGCCTGATTAACCGCCTGATTCACCAAGTTAGCCAATTGAGCATTAATCTGGTCATTAGGTTGCTCATCGGGCTGACCATCACCTCTTCCCCTATTGTTACCTCGCCTCCCAGCAACTCTAGCAGATCTACGAGCCATCTAATAACAGATCAACGAATATCAGCAAAACAGATTAAGGACAGATTCGAATATAGCTGAACAGAAAATCAAACTGAACAAAAATCTAACCCAGAAGTCTACCCATAACTCACAGGTCAAACCTAAATAGGTTTTCTACAAGAAAGAACCTAAGCTCTGATACCAACTCTGTAACACCCCCTTCCCGAAATAGAAAGGGAGGTTACTCAAAACATAACTGAACTGAAGAAAATAATACTAAAGCTCTAAATCACCAAAAAAAATAGTATTTAAAACCAATAAATATCAACAAGGTCAAACCGGAATAAATACCAAACTAACCCAAATTATAATCTGAAATAATTATTACAACTCCAAAGAAACCATCCATCAAACCTAAACAAAATATCTAAATCATTGGATCGAATGGAGCTCTCATCACACTTGCCCTTGATCCCCCTGATTACCTGCCGGAAGAAAAATACAGCATGAGCCAAAAGCCCAGTACGGATATAGAATACAAGAATAATGAAACGAAATAACTAACTCAATAAATGAACTGAACTGAACTGAAACGAACAAAACTAACAGAATAAAATAATAGGCTGAATCAAATGGCTGGGTGTTATTTCATACCGAGCTCAAAATAAAACAGAAATATACATTGCCACACAGGCAAGGTCAAATAATGTCACACAGGCAAGTCACACACATTGGACCGCGAATCCAAATGTATGTAAAATCGAAAGGCGTGTTTGGCACAAACATCGCCACTCCGCAGAACAGAACAGAACAGAAAACTAGGGTCGACCCATACGCCTCCCACAACAAAACACCAAATGGCCAACTCCTACCGGAGCACAAAACGGAGACGCCGTGGACTGATCACACCGCCACGAAAAGTGTCATGCCTCTCGTGCCAAGACGACATGCCTGTGGTACCCCCACAGGTGGTTATAGCTCAGGTATACCCTACGGTATATTCTAACAAAAATATTATATCACAACACATGCGACATAACATCAACACAAAGGGTTCTAACGTGTACATGTTAAATCAAACGAATCAACACGAGTCTCCAAAAATATTAACATGCACTTTCTACAAATATCAAATAAATACTAAAGATGATATACTAGATCAAAGAATACAAACACTAGTTCCAAGGATCAATATTAAAACGAAACTATCACATGAATTTGAGAACGAACAATCATGCGAAACGATAACTAACTTCTAAACGAAAAGCAAAACGAACAAATAAAAATAAAGGATTATCGCTGAAGGAGTACGGAATCCGTACCTGAGTTAAGCAATGTAATACCCGAAATTATAACCTCAAATATAGTTCGTTAAACTCCTTCCGTTCGAACTAATTAAACAAAAATAAATCAATAAATTAAGTGCAATTAATTAATTAATTATTATTATTATTATAATAGCCTTCCGTCCAACAACAAAAGGCAACAGTTTTATCAAATCATATATATATATATATATATATATATATATATATATATAATATACCAAATACCCCCACTGTTACCGAATTATATATATATATATAATATACCAAATACCCCCCCTGTTACCGAATTTTACTATATATATATATCACCCATCACCAATCACCCGCATGGTCAATTCATAAGAATTTCAGACTTTTAAAAAAAATTGGATTGATAAGACCCAATAACCAATACACAAAAATAAAAAGAAGAAAAGTTCACCTGCTTTTCTTCTTCTTCCTATTGCCGCCTCCTTTCTTTCTCTCGATTGGTATGAGATGCAGTGTAAGTAGTTAGGTTTTATTTGTTTATTAATTAATTAGTATATTTTATTAACTCTCCAAATTTTAATAGGATTTAAAATTACCCAAATACAAATTAGGCCCAATTAGTGTAGTCCACATATTTAAATATAATTTGACCCAAACACAATAAGAGTCCAATTAAAATATTTAAAACAAAGTTTTAAAAAGTCATTTATTTATTTATTCATTTATTATATTTTATTTTATTTTTACAGGTATTACACGTAAAGTTCACAAAATGACAAATATATTGAAAACGAAAAATACTGATTGTTTCTCACATTTAGTGAATGCAAAGCTGCTATTGCTGATTAATGATTTCCAAATGTAACAAATGCAACCATATGCAGCATGCAAAGCAAGTAAATAAACAAATAAAAATGAGATTCTAAGGATGCAATTGATGTGACATTAAAACAGCAAAAATTTAATAGCTGAAAATTGAATAAAAAATTCTCAAAATTAATGGGCATATATGGATTGAACATGAAACAATGTGGATAAAAGAATTTAAATGATTCCAAATACCATGATAGCAACATCCTCTCCTTCTCAATCAAATATATAAGTTTCACTAACAAAGTAATGAAATTTTTTCTAAGGGGGTAAAAACACAATGAGATGCAAGATGAAATTTACTACTTGACATACAACTGTTTGTTGAATTGCCAACAACATAGACATGAAAACCATGAAGTTTAACGGTAAGTCTGAGAAGAATTCGTGCAATACGAAGCAAGCGAGATTTAGTAAACATCAATCTATAACTTTCAGTTTGAAAGAACATAGCAAATGGAAGGAGTGGCGCATTTGTGGTATCCAGGTCAGTACATTGAGCTTGATGAAAATAAAAAAGAATACAACAATAAAAAGTATAACTCAATGAAAATCCCAACTTGAGGAACATATACCAAGTAATAAACGTTTTTTTATATGTTTCTCCGCCTTTGTTTCTAGCTCATTTTGCATTTCTATCTCTGCAGTCTGAAAGTTTAGATTAAAAAACAAAGTTAAACCTCTATACGGTATATAAAATGAGAAGATGAACATATAGTGTAATAGATTTGCTGAGTTGCTATAACAAAGACTACAGAAAATAATGCTAACAATGAAAACATCAAGCATCTATACGTGAGCATTTTCTTCAGTATCTGTAACAACCCGGGTCAAATCCCGAGTCCGGAACAAATCTCGAGTCAAATCCCAAGTCCGAATCGAATTAAATCCATTCAAAATAAGGCTTTAAACCACTGGCCCAATAATATCTTCTTGGGTCATCTTAGCCCATCACAGGCTCACCCAAAAGTTATGACTGAAGGTACTATTGGTATTAACTTATTGTGGGATAATACCGGCTGGCTTCGTGTCCCCACCTCCGGAC
Source organism: Panax stipuleanatus (assembly GCA_020205555.1). NCBI lineage: Eukaryota > Viridiplantae > Streptophyta > Magnoliopsida > Apiales > Araliaceae > Panax > Panax stipuleanatus. Next base: position 16,443,084 of record CM035126.1, on the reverse strand, counting down.
CTCCTTCTCTCCATTGTGGGATAATACCGCCAGCCTTCGTGTCCCCACCTCCGGCAACCCGATCGGATGACCCGACCCGAGCTTTCGAGAGTCGGCTTTGATACCATATGTAACAACCCGGGTCAAATCTCGAGTCCGGAACAAATCTCGGGTCAAATCCCAAGTCCGAATCGAATCAAATCCATCCAAAATAAGGCCTTAAACCACTGGCCTAATAATATCTTCTTAGGTCATCTTAGCCCACCACAGACTCACCCAAAAGTCATGACTGAAGGTACTATTGGTAGTAACTTATTTCCTTATATACAGACAAATTTTTCCTTATCTTTCGATGTGGGACTGGGGTGTTACAGTGTCAGTTGGATTATGTTGGTGTTTGCAACAGAGTGATTTTCGATTACTAAAGACAACATATGAATGTATAATGTTCAAACTACCCCTGGCATTATGAGGTTTTAACTATGCATTAGTTCCCTTCTAGCTCCTACCTTCAAGCCTGCTTAATTTCAAGCCATGAACCATTAGAAGGAAACATAATTTGATTAATTGAGCTACACCTAAAGTCCTGCCTTAAAAGAACTTGAGCCAACTGCAATCCAAGCCAATTGATTTAAAAATATATTTAGTTAATCTATAGAACTTCTATGCCCCATAACACTTCATATTGCATTCTAATCAGAACAAAATTGTCAGCAATACAAAGTTAGGATTTATATTGACATAACTGAAATAAATAAAGTATAACAAAAAAAATTCAGCAAAGAATACAGAACTGCAGATTCACAATTATGTGGCATTTAGAACAAACTCTATGTGGCATTATTTCAAACACTTACCGTGTACCAAGTCAGCCAAAGTAAGTAATAGTTATAGCACCCAATATTGATAAAATGTTTCATCAAATTCAAGATAAAGAAGCTATAATCGCCAAGACTTGTGTCACCTGATTCTGCTATTTGTTCTCTATCAACTACACAAATTGAGGCCCTGGAATTATTTTAAACCCAAATGTAATGTTTTCAAACTATTCTGGCCATATAGTAGATTGCTTTCCTAAGTGGTAGAATGTAGGAGGGCAAGGAATAAATGTCAAAGATGTAGCAAATAGAAATATCATTCAAGAACATATAATTTTTTCATATATAGCAGTATGTCTGATAACCTATATTTACTATCAAATGAAAATTGAGTTGTGACCAAAGTGTCCATTGATATTTGACTGGCAACATAAATAATAATTTTTATAAGTACAAAACAAAAATAATAAGAAAAGAGAGCCATAGTCTCTGACGCAAAATACATAATACAAATATTTTAACAGTAACATACCATAACACCTTATAATCCAACTATTACAACAGGAAAAATCACATCAAGGATATAACCATTTTGAAAGAAAACTCTTAAATCACAACTATAAAACACACTCAGAACATATTATGGTATACGAAAAATCATTTTGAGTGGGACGGGGGCGGGGGGGGGGGGGGGGGGGGGGAGATCGAAGCTACTATAACAATCAAAAAGCTATAAATTAAAATTACCAAAATTTCCACGGCTCAAAGCTTACTCCTACTTTTACATAGAGATGACCCTTCAAATAGAAATCAGAAAGGACCGTGGAAAAGAAAATGAAATGTTAAAGCTATAAGAGTTTTATCTACAGTCCATTACACTAAATTTGAGCATTATTACTTATACTTTTTATATGATAGTAGTACATAATAAAATTCTACTTGAGTTTATTAAGAAAGACTTTTCCTTTCTTTCTTTTCAGTTTCTTTTCCTCACTTGATCTTTCCAGCATCCAAACAAAGACTATCATATAAGATGGATTCAAATATGTTATGTAAATTCTTGTCTCACCTGTTGTTGTCCGTTGTCCACATTATTTTTGTTCAGTTACGAATCCTACCAGTCATATTTCTTTGTCCATCCCTCTGGAAACTTTTTAATAGCATTGCTAAAATAGAATCCGTCCGCCCTCGCTTGCCAATAACAAGTTCCATCTTCTATGATATGGTTTCCACAGTCTCCACTCATTTTTCTGTCATTATAAACTTCAAAGGTGGTCTCCCTTCCACCCCATACAAAGTGACAATAAAAGAGTGTGTTTGAAAAGATAGCCGGAGAGAAACTCCACCAGAAACCCTGAGTCCCCGGAAAGATGATGTGAGTTCCAAGATCGTCATCCTTAGATTTGCAATGAGCTTCAAAAGGATACGAGTTTTCCGGGAGGCCATTAAGGATATTAACCTCAATTTTCAAGGAAGAACTTTTAGTACTCAAAAGAAGGAAGAATGTTATGACTAGTGATGGAATAGAGCTTCTGATCCTCATGGTTTGTAATCTTTTTGAGTTTGTAGAATAGTAGCTGAGTTGATAATAGGATGCGATGCTTACAATGAGTTTCATTAGGGTTTATATAGGACCATGATATGAAATAATACATAAATATTAGACAATAATAATTGGTTGATAGAATGAAACAATCAATTATGTTGAAAGAAAGGTAGAAATATGTTGGGAATTAAGTCACTCAAAATAAATAACACAATTAAGAAAGAAAAATAACACAATAATTAACGTGATTTAGTCGTTAATGACCTAATCCATAAAATCAACTTTAATATATTAATCTTCATGGTACAACTTTTTACAAGGAATAAAAGCTAAAAAAAACTCTCTCTCGCACAATAACACGAATCAATTATACCCCCTCTCATTTCTCTAGGATGTTATTACCTCTTGGTTGTGTTACTTCTCTTTAAATACAAGAATCTATTTATAGAGTACGCACAACTTTCTTTTTCCTAATCTAATTAGCATACTCTTATATAATAAATATACCTATAACAAATAAGACTTCTTACAAAATAACATTACTACCAAAAATAAGATTTCTTCTCAAAATAGATTTGAGGAGTTACCTAACAATTCCTTCCTCAACTCGAATCTTCCAACATTTCAACTTCATATTTGAACTTTACTCGATGATTGCCCTTCTTGGTCCTTTTTCCATGCATTGAATGCCCATCTAACATTCAAATGAATTTAATTTCCATTCTTCTTACCTCGTAGAATTAATTTGTCTTCCTTGAACACCTTGTAAGAGTTTCCTTGACCTAATAAAGTTATATTCTCACCACAACCAGGGACATATACATAACATACCTTCTTAAGAATTTTTGTAGAACCATCATGAAGTTTGAAACGAACACTTCCAACACATTCAATCTTTACTCTCTCTTTATTCACTGCATGCATTAATGTAACCAAATTCTCCATCATGCTTCAAACTCTCAAAACAATCTCTATACTTGCATATATTCATAGAAGCCACAGAATCCAATATCCATCCATCTTCAGTATAATCACTCTTAATCGTATCAATTTCTTCCGGTTCACTAATCAAATTAGCATCTTCAATTATCTTTTCCTTTAATTTTTCTTGGGATTTTCAGTCCATATATGCTCATCTGAAATAACATCTTGACCCAAAAGTTTAGCCTATTAGGTCTATGATTTTTAAAGTATATATGTCCTCAATCTTTCTTCTTATGTTTCAATGTGGGACTTTATTATCACATGATACTACAACAATCTCCTCCTTAACGCGTGATCTCTGCATCCACATTGACACCAAGCTCTCCCTTGAACTTTAACCATACTTTTTTGAGCATTAATGTAAGACCCCGAATTTTATGAAATAAAGGTATTCAATTTTTCTTAAAATTATTGTTCTATTCAGTAAATGCTTAAATTGATAAAATGTTAAAGTTAAAGGTGACATGTGCAAATTTTACAAAGTAAGCAAGTTGTCATAAAATATTCGTTGTGTTGAGAAATATTCGTTTGGTCGGGGAATATTCTTTTTGTCGGGGAATATTTGTACAACAGCGCAATCATTGGTAGACCCCACAACGGAATAACTGTTGGATATAGAAAGCGACAGAAATAACCTTTTTATAAAAATAACGACAAAACTTTTACCGTTAAACTGTTGAAATACCAAGTGATAAAAGTACAGTAATACACGTTGTTGGACTGTAGCACAAGGTATTGCACAGTATCTCTGATTATTAATTTTTACGTAAGAAATCACCCAGTATTCAATAATTGTCACAGTAGTTGCTGCATAGTAATACTATGGATTCAATAATTGTTACAGTAATATTTGCACAATATTTTATATAATTAAATCAATAATTGACACGACACAGTTATTCATATTATTATTTGTATTATATTTGACAATGTCTAGAAAGTTCCGTCGAGGAAAGGGGTTGGGTTATTTAATTGCGCGTCAATAAAGAGAAATCCTTATCGGAAAGTCTCTCTTTCCTAGGAACGATCTGGTTGTCAATATTGTGAATTATAATATTAATGATGAATAATTGTTGAAAAAGTAAAAATGTGTTGATTAAAAATAAGTGAATTGTGGTAAATATTTATTCAATTTTTGATTTAAAAAGAAGGGTTTGTCATGAGGCTTTTCTGTGACGCCCCCAAATCCGGGTACTTGAAACCCGTACTTGGTGCTACACGATACCATTCATACGGACTGCTTAACATATTATAAACTTAAAATTTATATCAAAGTTGACTAATCCCCATATACGGACCTTGAAGTACATTATTACATGATAGATATTATATTATAATAATACAAAGTTCTAAATATTACAGCCAACACCTTAAAACTATTCCTTCAGCTTCCCCTTTCCTTTGTCTTTGCCAGAACCTTCTAGTCGTTCATGCTTAGCTGAAAACATTTAATTTAAAGCAAGAGTGAACATTTAATTGCTCAGCAAGTAATATCAGATAATAAACATCAGCTAAAAGAAGTAAACGTTTTCTTTGAAGTATACTTCTACAACGAATCAATAGTTGTGAAGCCATTTGAAACAATTCATAACAACATATCAAACCGTTTAAAATTTTGAAACGACGTAGTGACTATAAATGTTGAGCGGTCAATAGACCTTGAACCATTGTTTTCAAGTTTGAAAAGGTTTATACAGAAATTCATCTGCAAACCGTCATGACTTACGGACACGTTGGGTGATCAGCCCGTATGCCATGTATTGATCAACACTACATGCTGGAATGACATAACCGCCTTTGGCGCATAAAAATTTCCCAATTCCGGGATGTTCACACTCAGTCTGAAGTCCGAACTAAAGCAATTCAGTTGGACGACTCTAATTGTGACAACCCAAAAATTTATATAGTTTTAAAAGATTAAATTAAAGGTTAAAGAATAAAACCTAGATTAGAATTAGAGGATTAATTAAAAAAAATTAAAGAACCTATATGGTTTGATTTAAAGTTTTAAGTAATGTAAAGAAATTATGTGTAGCATATTTATTTTGCAATTATAAAATAAATACGTAATTTAAGTATGTTATGTTATGTTTTATATAATTTATATATCAAAGATAGGTTATATAAATTATATGATTTCATGAGGGTAAAATAATTTAAGGAGATTTATGTAGTAACTTATTTGATTAAATTAAGTTATTAAGGTTGGGTGATTAAATTACTTAACAAAAGTATTAAAAGAATTATTGAAGTAATTATTTAAAATCCAAGACGAGTGGATTAGAAACCCTAATTAAATAATTAGGATAAGATAAAATTCATGTATTGGACCATGATATTTTACATGACCCAAACAATTAAATTAGAATATCCAAGCAATTAAATTGGAGAGCCCAAACAAGTATTGGATATGGCCCAAACTTTGGCCCAAATATTTGGCTAAATAAAACAAACAAATAAAAATTTTAAAATGGGCTAAAATGGAAGGAAGTGGACGGATATAATGGGAATTGTTAACACATAGGAAAATCTTCCATATCTTACACCTTGCAAACCTATATACCAACTTCCTTATGTGTCTCTCTATTATCACTTTACCAAGATATGAAAAGATATACAAGAGATTTGAGAGAAAATAAAAGATATGGAAGATATATTGATTGATATGCAAGATAAGAGAGAGAAAGAAAATAAATGGAGAGAGAGAGAGAGAGAGCTTGGAGTCGGCAGCCTAAGAAGAGGGAGAAGTGAGGGGTTTGATCCTTGCATATCCCAAGTTCCTCTCATATTATAGAAGAAGAAGGAAAGCTTTAAAGGTATAAAACCTTTAATTTTAATTTAGTTTATGTATGTTATTTTGATTGTTTTAAATCAAATCTTGAGATATGATCTTGAACCCTAAAAACTTTAGATCTACATATTTTATGGTAAGATATGTGTAGATCTAACCATTTTAGGTGTTAAAAGTTTGATCCAAAAAAAGAAAAATAAAACAGTTTTTAAAACATATAAAAATTAGTATACTGCTGCCACAAAAAGAAAATTTCAGGATTAGATAAATTATTCAAAAAATTATGGGCTTTTGGTATGTTGTAGTACACTGAATAAGCTTTCCATAGACTCCAGGACGAACTAAATCCGACTTCGGAGGAAAGAGTTATGCCATTTTAAAGTAGCCGAGTCAAAATTAGAAAACCATTTCGGTTCAGTCACTTCCACGAAATTTTTGGAATTTATTGCTTGGAATTTAAAGATGGTCCAAGAACAAAAATTGTAGTCCCGGAAGTTAGTTTCGCGTGGGCTCAAGAATCGCTCAAAAATGTTTTAAAACGAAAAAGTTATGATTGTTTTAGTACAAGAGGGTCAAGCTGGAAAACTAAAACTGAACAACCCGCTCCCGAATTTTACTGTTTATGTTTCATAAGTCGGATTCATGATCCGTAAACTTTGGGTGTTAGAGCTATAAGATAAAAAGGTTCTCCAAGTGGAACGACTAAAAACTGATTTAAGATGAGCAAATTATGAATTTATTAGCAAAACACCTCGAACTAGCTAAACAAACATGGACAGTCTGACTAGCAGCAATTTTTTGGGTCTGTCATTGTTCTGGAAAAATTATTTGATAATTTTATAATATATTTCATGGAGTCACGGTTCCAACGAGACCATGTGGGCTCAAATCGGAGTTGTAGATCTCCGTTTATAAATGTTTCCGTAAAAGACCTCAAAACAGAAAATATTTTCAAAACCTTGTATAGACAGTCGGTAGTGGCCTATTTTACTGGGCCTATACTTGTCTAAAGTGGCTGTTTCTTAAGCCAAAAGTGTAGTTCGGGAAGTCAGCTTTCCAACGATATCAAGTGGGCCTACATCGAACTTGTAGATTTTCGTTTACGATCGTTTCCGTAAAGGACCTCAACTTTGGAACGTATAATAAAAAGTTAAGAAAATTAACTAAAGTTTTCACTAATTAATTATTATTGAACATATAATAATTAAAGAATGCTTAATTAAGGTTAAGTACTAAAATGTGATTATTTAATTACATTAGTATTATAAAATAATTATTTATTATTTAATTAATATTAAATAATAAATGAGTATAAATGACCACTAATTGACTATTCTTTAAAAAAAATTAAAGGTTTATAATAAGTGATTAATTTATTATTATTTAACTAATTTTAAATAATAATTAAAGGCATATAATGATGTGATTAATTGATATTTAATTAAATATTAAATACTAAAGTATATTTAATTAGTTATTAATTATGTTAAATAACAACTAAAGGTAATTAATTAATTAATATTAAATAGTAATCAAATGAAGGTATAGATTAAATAATGATAATAAATTTATTTAATAATTGTATTAAATAAATTATGTAAAAATGATTTTAATGTTTTAAAAATGATTTAAAGGTTATAAAAAAATATTTTAAGTTATAAAACATTACTTTTAATATTTTGTCATGAATTACATTAATATTTTAATATTAATGGCAGTTATTTAATAATAATTTTAAATATTTTAAATTCATTTAAAGGCGATATTAAAGTATTAAAAATACTTTGAAATGTTATAAATAACTTATAATATTATGTCATGTATTTCATTAATATTTGAAATTTAATAGATATTAATGATAGTGGAATTATTTGGATTTAAATCATTTAAAAATGATATTAATGATTGGAAAATTATTATAACTGATAATAATTAATTGAAAATTATTATGAGCTATTGAAAAATATTTTGATTAAGTAATAAAATATTTAAGATAATACTAAAATGTTTAAGTAGAGTCTTATTGATAATAGGCTCGATAAATATCCGATTAGGCAATCGAAATGTCGAAATAGTACCGAACTCAACTCAGACTGAAATAGTTTGATTTGATACCGAGTCTTATGTGTTTTATTGATTATTAGGAATATATGATAATGTGTTTAGGTTATTTTATAACTGTAATTAACAAAAGTTAATGTGATGATATTATTCTAATTGAGAGATCGATATTATCAATAATAGGTCTTTCAACTGAAGCTAAATTAGATTGCGTAGCAGTAATCAACGGTACAGGCAAGTTTCCTAACTCGAGCTCGAGTTGTTATTGTAAAGCATGTTCATGATTAATCATTGTTGATTATATCACATCTATGATTTATTGATTCGCACGTTGTGCATATTGTATATGTTCATCAGGTATGAAAGGCTGATCACCTTCATTACCATAAGATCCAGTTGAATTTATTCATGTTCATTGTTGACTATTTAGCATTATTGATTCATGTTCTTTAACAATTCTTATATTGTTGAAAGTTTGTCAGCTTATTATTCATTCTTTCAATCATGATATATCCTTGTTGTATTTAAAACATGCTGGGCAAACTTGTTGCTCACCTTTGCTATATCATGATAAACCTTTTAGATTAAACACGAAACTTCGGATACAGTCAAAGGCAAAGACAAGTTCCAGGATGGAATTATTATACGGTTAAAATTGTAATAGTATAGAATACAAATGACATTGTATGTCGTGTAGGATATTGAATGCAGGTATTAAGTTAAGGTTACAGACCTTGGGAATTATGTTGTAAAAGTTATTGTATAAACAATTTATGTTTATATCTTCTGCAATAGTTATAGAAATGATGTATCGTAACGTACCAGGTCCGAGATTCTGGGGACCCGGATTTGGGGGCGTCACAGTTGGTATCAAAGCTGTGGGTTATAAACCTTAGGTAGGGTTACCTTAGGCTATAACCGCAGTGATGAGGATAAGGAATAAACTCAAATAGAGTTTGAAATTTAAGCGATGAATTTGGGCAAGGTATTGGTAAGTCAATATGATTCAAAGAAGAATCATGACAAGTAATAAAGATCCAGAGTTACCTAACTCTGATAATAAAGATGAAAAGTAGTAATGAATAGATAGAGTCTAAAAGACTAAAGGTATAAAGGGAAAGAAGATCGTAAAACAAAACGATCATAAGATAGGAAAGAATCATAATATAATACGATTATAGTATGAGATCACAACGTGATCTGATAAGGTCATAGAAGGACAGATGATCAATCGTTTGATTGAAAATTTTATAGCAGAATTTCTATACAAATATGGTACTATGAAATAGTACGAATTAAACTCAAAAGAGTTGAATAGGATGAAATTCGTATCTAGTAAAGAAAGAACTAGGAATATATGGGATTTCAATTGAGGACTCATGTTAGCAACTAAGTTGTATGATTCATTGTATGGGTGGGGAATTTATGCTTGGTTTTAGGACCGCTTAGCTTCCTATTTGATTAGTGGCTGAGTTGACCAATTCTTTGTATGGGCAGGGGATTGTGTTTGGTTTGACAACCACTTAGCTTGTTATATTGATAATCATTGAAATGTTGGTGTCGCGCTATTCACTATATGTATGTTGAGAAGGTGATTCTTTTCTCATGTGTATAACAGATAGGTAGAAAATATAAGATTAGGTGCAAGTTCTTTAAACTCACACTTGTGGTAAGTTTGTGACTCATAATCGTATGATGGAACCCCTCAGTGAATGGACGACTTTGGTCTGACTAGGATAAGTTCCTAAACCCATATGATTGTGGTAAGTTCCTGAACTCATAACGTGTGGCATGTTTGATGAACTGTACTGGGATATAGAATTGTGTGAACGGCGAATTGAGGATCATAGGAATAGATAGATTTATTAAGCAATTGATCATTAGAAAGTGAAGTTGATGGTGGAATCATAGGTATTCTAAATCTTCTAGCTGTGCTAGACTTCGAAATTTTTGACATCAAGCTAAATTCGCACTGATGTGCCTTTACAAATATAAATGAATTGTTGTTATCAGCAACACATGGTTACAATTATGTAGAAGTGGGCTTTGTACCACTAACACATCGTTACCTGTTGTGGCATGATAACACCAAAAATAAAGTTTTGTTATCCTCAAAACATGGTGACAAGTGTGTATGTGTGGACTTCGGGACCATGACACATCATTACCTGTTGAGGCATGATAACACTAAAACTGATTTTCAAAGGTTTTTGAACCGTTTAAAAGAAAAGTCTATGCTAATTATTTCGGCTAGACGAAAATGATTTGAAATCTATCAAAAGGTATTTTATATATCAATAATGCATCATTGAACCTGGTGCAGAGATGATAAAATGATGGAATTATCAATGCAGAATTACTTAGTTGGATGCGATCTAAAGATCGTCAGCCACTATGGAATGACGTAGTATGACAAAGTCACAAAATGACGGAATCCTCAAACGGATTATAAATACAGTGAGGTATCATGCCGTCATAAAATGATTTTCAGAATTTTAAAGGTAAGTTATTGCCAACTGAATTTGGACAGACATGTTTCAATTGAAATTTGAATTATTGGTATACGTCTAAGCTATTTGATTCAGCTAGATAAACGTGAATGAAAAATTCAAAGTATTTTTGAGAATTTATCCCGAACCAAATTATTTTGGTGCGGAATCCTATGATAAGACTGAGGTGAACTATGTTGATTGGATAAAATAATCCAATCTAGTAGCGTAAATATTCGCTAGACATGATTGATACGTTATGCATGACGTAGGGTACGATAGGCTGATCACCTAACGTACTTGCAGAAGTAGTTTACCTTCTTTGTGATTGTAAACATACTTAGTGGTTACTGTTTTGCGATATAAATATCGTTAAAACTATGTGTTCATGGTCTATATGACCCCTCAGCATAATTTAAAAAGTTTTTTTAATTTCTTGGAGAGAAGTCTGGGTAGAATGTGATAATAAAATAGTTCCTCATAGAAGGAAGAAAAATGTGCTCATTAAATTGAGCATGGAATTAGATAAAGGTAACGTTGAAGATAAAGTTTTGATTAATAAATGGAGTAGAGATTAGTAGGCTGTAATTTCGAGGACGAAATTCTTAGAAGAAGGGGTGAATGTGACAACTCAAAAATTTATAAGATTTTAAACGATTAAATTAAAGGTTAAAGAATAAAACCTAGATTGGAATTAGAGGATTAATTAAAAAATTTAAAGAACCTATATGGTTTGATTTAAAGTTTTAAGTAATGTAAAGAAATTATGTGTAGCATATTTATTTTGCAATTATAAAATAAATACGTAATTTAAGTATGTTATGTTATGTTTTATATAATTTATATATCAAAGATTGGTTATATATATTATATAATTTCATGAGGGTAAAATAGTTTAAGGAGATTTATGTAGTAACTTATTTGATTAAATTAAGTTACTAAGGTTGGGTGATTAAATTATTTAACAAAAGCATTAAAAGAATTATTGAAGTAATTATTTAAAATCCAAGATGAGTGTATTAGAAACCCTAATTAAATAATTAGGATAAGATAAAATTCATGTATTGGACTATGATATTTTACATGACCCAAATAATTAAATTAGAATGTCCAAGCAATTAAATTGGAGAGCCCAAACAAGTATTGGATATGGCCCAAACTTTGGCCCAAATATTTGGCAAAATAAAACAAACAAATAAAAATTTTAAAATGGGCTAAAATGGAAGGAAGTGGACGGATATGATGGGGATTGTTAACACATAGGAAAATCTTCCATATCTTACACCTTGCAAACCTATATACCAACTTCCTTATGTGTCTCTCTATTATCATTTTACCAAGATATGAAAAGATATACAAGAGATTTGAGAGAAAATAAAAGATATGGAAGATATATTGATTGATATGCAAGATAAGAGAGAGAAAGAAAATAAATGGAGAAAGAGAGAGAGAAAGCTTGGAGTCGGCAGCCTAAGGAGAGGGAGAAGTGAGGGGTTTGATCCTTGCATATCCCAAGTTCCTCTCATATTATAGAAGAAGAAGGAAAGCTTTAAAGGTATAAAACCTTTAATTTTAATTTAGTTTATGTATGTTATTTTGATTGCTTTAAATCAAATCTTGAGATATGATCTTGAACTCTAAAAACTTTAGATCTACATATTTTACGGTAAGATATATGTAGATCTAACCATTTTAGGTGTTAAAAGTTTTATCCAAAGAAAGAAAAATAAAATAGTTTTTAAAACATAGAAAAATTAGTATATTGCTGCCACAAAAAAGAAATTTTGGGATTAGCTAAATTATTCAAAAAATTCTGGGCTTTTGGTATGTTGTAGTACACTGAATAAGGTTTCCATAGACTCTAGAACGGACTAAATCCGACTTCGGAGGAAAGAGTTATACCATTTTAAAGTAGCCGAGTCAAAACTGGGAAACCATTTCGGTTCAGTCCCTTCCACAAAATTTCTGGAATTTTGTGCTTGAAATTTGAAATGGTCCAAGAACAAAAATTGGAGTCCCGAAAGTTAGCTTCGCGTGGGCTCAAAAATCGCTCAAAAACGTTTTAAAACGAAAAAGTTATGATTGTTTTAGTACAAGAGGGTCAAGCTGGAAAACTAAAACTGAACAGCCCGCTCCAGGATTTTACTGTTTATGTTTCATAAGTCGGATTCATGATCCGTCAACTCTAGGTGTTATAGCTATAATATACGAAGATTCTCCAAGTGGAACAACTAAAAATCGATTTAAGATGAGCAAGCTATGAATTTATTAGCAAAACACCTCGAACTAGCTAAACAAACATGGACTGTCTGACTAGCAACGATTTTTCCTGTCACTGTTCTAGAAAAATTATTTAATAATTTTATAATATATTTCAGGGAGTCACGGTTCCAACGAGACCACGTGGGCTCAAGTCGGAGTTGTAGATCTTCGTTTATAAATGTTTCCGTAAAAGACCTCAAAACAGAAAATATTTTCAAAACCTTGTATGGACAGTGGGTAGTGGCCTGTTTTACTGGGCCTATACTTGTCCAAAGTGGCTGTTTCCTAAGCCAAAAGTGTAGTTCGGGAAGTCAGCTTTCCAACGATACCAAGTGGGCCCACATCAAACTTGTAGATTTCCGTCTACGAGTATTTCCGTAAAGGACCTCAACTTTGGAACGTATAATGAAAAGTTAAGAAAATTAACTAAAGTTTTCACTAATTAATTATTATTGACCATATAATAATTAAAAAAATGCTTAATTAAGGTTAAGTACTAAAATGTGATTATTTAATTACATAAGCATTATAAAATAATTATTTTTTATTTAATTAATATTAAATAATAAATTAGTATAAATGACCACTAATTGACTATTCTTTAAAGAAAAATTAAAGATTTATAATAAGTGATTAATTTATTATTATTTAACTAATTTTAAATAATAATTAAAGGCATATAATGATGTGATTAATTGGTATTTAATTAAACATTAAATACTAAAGTATATTTAATTAGTTATTAATTATGTTAAATAATAACTAAAAGTAATTAATTAATTACTATTTAATTAATATTAAATAGTAATCAAATGAAGGTATAGATTAATATAATGATAATAAATTTATTTAATAATTATATTAAATAAATTATGTAAAAATAGTTTTAATATTTTAAAAACGATTTAAAGGTTATAAAAAAATATTTTAAGTTATAAAACATAACTTTTAATATTTTGTCATGAATTACATTAATATTTTAATATTAATGGCAGTTATTTAATAATGGTTTTAAATATTTTTAATTCATTTAAAGGCGATATTAAAGTATTAAAAATACTTTGAAATGTTATAAATAACTTATAATATTATGTCATGTATTTCATTAATATTTGAAATTTAATAGATATTAATGATAATGAAATTATTTGGTACTTAAATCATTTTAAAATGATATTAATGATTGAAAAATCATTATAACTGATAATAATTAATTGAAAATTATTATGAGCTATTGAAAAATGTTTTGATTAAGTAATAAAATATTTAAGATAATACTAAAATGTTTAAGTAGAGTCTTATTGATAATAGGCTCGATAAATATCTGATTAGGCAATCGAAATGTCGAAATAGTACCGAACTCAACTCAGACTGAAATAGTTTGATGATTTGATACTGAGTCTTATGTGTTTTATTGATTATTAGGAATATATGATAATGTGTTTAGGTTATTTTATAACTGTAATTAACAAAAGTTAATGTGATGATATTATTCTAATTGAGAGATCGATATTATCAATAATAGGTCTTTCAACTGAAGCTAAATTAGATTGCGTAGCAGTAATCAACGGTACAGGCAAGTTTCCTAACTCGAACTCGAGTTGTTATTGTAAAGCATGTTCGTGATTAATCATTGTTGATTATATCACATCTATGATTTATTGATTCGCACGTTTTGCATATTGTATATGTTCATCAGGTATGAAAGGCTGATCACCTTCATTACCATAAGATCCAGTTAAATTTTTTCATGTTCATTGTTGACTATTTAGCATTATTGATTCATGTTCTTTCACAATTCTTATATTATTAAAAGTTTGTCAGCTTATTATTCATTCTTTCAATCATGATATATCCTTGTTGTATTTAAAACTTGCTGGGCAAACTTGTTGCTCACCCTTGCTATATCATGACAAACCTTTCAGATTAAAGACGAAACTTCGGACACAGTCAAAGGCAAAGACAAGCTCCAGGATGAAATTATTATAAGGTTAAAATTGTAATAGTATAGAATAAAAATGACATTGTATGTCGTGTAGGATATTGAATGCAGGTATTAAGTTAAGGTTACAGACCTTGGGAATTATGTTGTAAAAGTTATTGTATAAACAATTTATGTTTATATCTTCTACAATAGTTATAGAAATAATGTATCATAACGTACTAGGTCCGAGGTTCTGGGGACCCGAATTTGGGGGCGTCACACTAATATTCAACGATACATTTCAACTATGTCTAGCCGAAACAAATAGCTTAGACAATTTTAAACCATGTATACATACCAATATAGAATAGTATGCATAAATACTTGTAATGTCAAAGAATTTTAATTTCAAGAATACTTGTTCAAATACAATAGTTCATACAAGTGAGGACACTTGCACAATCAAACTTAGCTTACAAAGAACATAACAATTTTGATTATATATGAATCATATGAAGACAATAATAAGATATTGATAAATAATAACTAATCAAATGAAATTCAAAAGTTTGCTTGAATATAAAGGAATTAAGAATACATGTTCAATAATAAATAAGTTAGAGATACTTGCTCAATAATAAACAAGTTAGAGATACTTGCTTACACAAAGAACCATTGCATAAAGTAAATGCAAAGGTTAGAATACTTGCACAATAAAATAGTATAGTTCAGATACTTGCTTACAAGATCCATTGCATAAAGTAAATGCAAGGGTTAGGATACTTTCCTTGTTCGGTGCTTACCGCTACCCAATATAGTTACATCTTTAACACAAAGACCTATCATTAATAAGATTATCCTTGTAATCAGTACATCACATTATACTTTATAATACTATTACTTTATAAGTAAATTATCTAACATGTAATCACATAATCAAACATTAAATAACACTTTAACACTTACTCGTTCATTTACAAGTTTCTTATTATGACTTGGTAACTATTTATGATTTCAGAAGACTGCATACATCATTTCAGCAAGCTAAAACCAAATTGTCTTCCTTTTCTAAGATTTTCAGTTTTCCATTTCAGTATCCTGAAATGTTTATTTCAATAAGCTGAAACTAAACTGTCTTCCGTTTCTAAAAATTTCAGTTTTCCATTTCAGTATTCTGAAATATTCATTTCAGTAAACTGAAATACCCTATTCACGAAAATACCAAATCAGCTTATTATTTTTCTATCCTTTGGCCACACATATATACATATAATCCATACGCAAAAACAATTTTTCTTGAATTTTTCAACTCCTTTAAGTATTTTTCAAAAATCCATTTCTAGTTAATTCCATAAGAAAATAGCTACCTCACGCTTAACTCCAGAAATTCCCAACTCTTGACGGAATCTTACACATGTTAACGTAGACATCCAGTTTAAATTTCGTGACTATCAGAGTTATAGAACTCCTGTTATAGCGATTTTCGTCAGAAAAATGCAAATATTGAAATGGTCATATCTTGCTCAATTTAAGTCGGAATGAGCTCATTTTTGGACACAAGCTACTTTATCTCATATATTTTCATGTCCCAAAAGATTGGATTTTATTACATTAATTAAGTTGCTGAAACTACCCTTTGAATTTCCGGATAGCATACTTTTTGCCATTTTTTAGATTTGGCATCCTTTACTAAAATCAGTCCACACAAAAATCTACAAGGAATTTTTCAGTGCTTCTACTTGAATCTATTAGAAGACTCATATATCTAACTCTAAAAATTGACCACACTCAAAAATTCAAAATATAATAGGAGATAAGGTCTTTTGAATTTCATATTGCGTTTTTACAAAAAATCTGATTTTCAATCTTTTGTGTTTTGTAAGAAAACTTTCATGTTCTAACATATTAACCAACATAACTCATCATATACCTACTAATACCTCATATACTTATGGATCTACCACGATCTATTTCATTAAATAATCATCAAACACAAGATTAAACACAATCCAGACTAAGAAAATTAGGGTTTACTACTTTTGAAAACTTAATTTCTATTTCATGCTTTAGATCCAACTTTTGATCCTTGAAAGGAATAAATCTAAACATGAAACCGTAATAAACACAAAGATATAAGATTTTAAACCTCAAGATCATAGGTTTAAAAAAATCAAAACTCAACTCAAACCAAAAAGAAATTAGACTATATAAGTATGGATTCCTTATACCTTAGCTTGCTTTCCTTCCTCTCCTTCTTTCCAAGACTTGATTAGAAACTTATGAAACTAACAAAAGCCCTCCCTCTTTCTCTTCTCTCTTTAACCGAACTCTCTCTATTCTCTCTCTCTCTCTTAGTTGCTAGTTAGCTAATTTAAATGAGAGGAAAGAGAAAAATAAAAAGTTTTTGTTGTTAGCTAGAAGATAAAGAGATATAATGTACATCTCTATCCTATTATCCCACACTCTTACTCTCTCTCTTTAATCATTAAAGTGTTGCTTGCACACTATAGATAACTTGTAAGTTTGGTGAAAAGATAAGAATAAAACCATTGCTTGACACCTAGGAAGTTGTTTACCTAATAAAGCAACATAATCATTGCATACATCATCCCTTTCTTCCCTCCTCTCCAAAATTTCGGCCATTAAGGGCTTTTGGGCTCAATTTTATTTTCTTTTTAAGACCCACTTAGCATACTTAATGTCCCATAAGTCCCCTTTCCCCTTGGACTAAGTTTGGGCCACTCTTTTAATGTTTTGGGCTAGCAAATTTTAATTCTTTGGGCTTGTAAATCAACATAGTTTATACTTTTTAATTTTTATCATATCCTAATCATTTAGTAAGAGTTTCCTTATACACATTTGTAAATAAATTTCTTACTCAAATATCTTTAATTTCATAACCCAATTAGACTTGCTTTACTTGGGTTATAAAATCACTTATTTGAGATGTATAAAATAGATCTATTAGGTTATTTATTTATCATACCTAATATATATATGTATTAAGTTGCATAACTTTATATACAAAATAAATGTATACACATTATATAAGGTATATTTATGTAATCAATTACATAACCCTCATAAGTCATCACACATTCCAATAGTTTATTAACTTAATAGCTATAATTGGCTTACTAAGTTATGACCACGCACATATTCGCTATATATAATTCATATCAGTTATTAATCACTTAACATTAATCACATAATGTACATACATATTATCTTAAATACAATAAAAAATGTATTAGTATTCAAATCCCTATTTAAAATTCAAATTAGGGTTTTAACAACTATTCATCTTGGCTTCCTTTCTTAGTCAACTAATAATCATTCCATTGACTAACTTGTTTAATCCATATCGCATATTTTCAAAATACTACTGATAACAATAATGATAATAGTTAATAAAATAATAATATAAAAAAAATTCATTTGTAAAATTATAGTCGTATAAAATTCTCGGTCCTTACAGTTTCTTGTAAGTTTGACTTATTATTCCATGGAGAGACGTGCTAATTTTATGGACCGTCGGTTGAGGTTTTAATAGTAAATCAATATGGAACGTTGGTTGAAGTTTTAATAGTAAATCAATATGGACCGTTGGATTAAAGTTTTAATAGTAAATCAATCTGGACCGTCCGTGAATCATGTGACAACCCGGGAATTTGGACAATTTATTAAAATTTTAAATAATGGATTAAAGGTTAAATAATAGACCTAGACAGAAAATAAGTGTATGGATTTGATATTTTTGTGAAGGATTTCGGTGGATTTAAAAATTTTTGTGGAGAATTATTAGGGTTAAAGTTATGAGTGTATACGAATCTGTATATACTGATTTTTGTGTATAGTATATGGTTAAGGGTCAAGGGTTGACCAGATAAAATTATATCAGTGACAAACCCTAAAGATATATTAAGAACATCATTGTACAGTTAGAAAACTCTAATGATTTGTTAGAAACCCTAATTTAATTAAAAAACCTTAATTTCTAATTTAGAAAGCTTAATTTTATATTTAAAACCCTAATTAGAAAATCCTAAAAATTATTTAGCATAATCTAAGGGTTAAAATCTAAGGGTTGAAACCTAAAAGTTAAAACCTAAGGGTTAAAATAAGGGTTAGTCAATTTACTAATAAGCCATTAAAATTGTAAGCTAATTGACTAAAATGCCCTTTTTGCATTTTTATAAGAAAGTGTGTAAATCTTTCTATGATCTTAGTAGTTCACCAACTCTTGATCTCCTATGTGCACTTAAAATCTCAGCAAATCATATCCAAAGTGCCACCTAGCAAGTATGGATTCATTGCATCTATGATATAAGTGATTTAGGATAGAGAAAGTTCACAAAATAAGCTCATTAACTATCTAACACCAACCAACTCTTTCTCTCACCCAACCCACGAAATCTCTAAGTATTTCAGTCCCTAAACAACCCCCTAGAACATCAAGTTCAGTAGAAGAGGACAAAGATCAAAGCTTGGACAAGAAAACGTAAAACCCTAACTCATCTTGAATCTTGTATGCTAAGATAGGTTAGGTGTTTATGTGTTTATATGTTAGATTCTTGGAAGTTCAAGATCTAAATGTCTAGATCCATGCCAGAATCATATATCTTGAGTTTATTAAGTTTAACTTATGGATCTATAAGAGTTTATGTGAAAAATTTGGAAAAAGGAAGAAAAGGAATTTTTCGAAAAACTTTGAATATAAAGTGAGATTTAAGCTTTTATTTTTGAGATCTACAAATGGTTTTTGTGAATTTCTTTCTTGTGATGCTAGATATATGTGTTAGGGACAAAATCCCTTTGGAATCACTCAAAAAGATTTTAAAATGAGAAAATTATGGAAGTTATCCCAAACTACTCAAGCTATAAAAAATTGTTGGAAGCATTGTGTAGATCAGTTCACTTCCGTCCTATTTTCAGTGACCAATACTGGTCCAAATTTGATATTTGATAAATGGATCATGTATTTCAGGAAAATACGAATCCAACTTGACTAAATGGACGTCAATCGGAGTTGTAGATTTTGTTTTACGCGAGTTTCCGTGAAGGACTCCAAATCTAAAAAATGGACCAAAAGTTGAAAATAGACTACTGATCCACCACTTTGAGTCTGATTTCCGGGTCCTATACCACTCCAAATTGAGTGTTTGATAAATGAAAACTATAGCTTAAGAAGTTACGAATCCAACGCCTCTGACGGAACTTAATTCCGAGTTGTAGATTTCGTGTTACAAGCGTTTCCGTAAAGGACGTCAATTCTAAAAATTTTGGGCGTGAATGGCATTATCGTAATTAAGCGAAAGTGAATAATTATTAAAAATAATTTTTTTAAAGCCGTTAAATGGTTAGCAAATTAATTACATATAAGATAAAATATAATTAATTATTTAATTATTATTTAAGTAATATTAAATGATAATTAAGTAAAGTTAGTGTTAATAAAATAAATAGTTATTATTTAATTGTGATTAAATAATAATTAGAGATTAACAAATTGATTAATTATTATTTAATTGATATTAAAGAATGTTTGAGTAAGATTATGTAATAATAATGTAATTACTTAATTACATTAACATAAAAGGTTATAATTATTTATTATTTAATTAAATATTAAATAAAAAATAAAGAGAAGTAATAATTAATTATTCTTAAACTTTAATAAGAAATAATAATTAATGATTTAGGAGATGAATTAATTATTTATTATTTAATTAATATTAAATAATAAATAAGGACAAATATTAATTTATTATTCTTTAATTAATAAAAAAGAATAATTAAAGACTAATAAAGTAAATAAATTAATTATTTACTATTCAATGATAAGAAATTAATTAATTATTAATTAATATTAAATAATAATTAAAGACAAATAATAATTTGATTATTCATTATCTAATTAACATTAAATAATGGATAGATCTAATTGGCTATTATTTATTAATTAAATAATAACTAAAAGTAATTAATTAATTTCTATTTAATTAATATTAAATAGTAATCAAATGAAGGTATAGATTAATATTATGATAATAAATTTATTTAATAATTATATTAAATAAATTATGTAAAAATGGTTTTAATGTTTTAAAAATCATTTAAAAATAATTTAAAGGTTATAAAAAATATTTTAAGTTATAAAACATAACTTTTAATATTTTGTCATGAATTACATTAATATTTTAATATTAATGGCAATTATTTAATAATGATTTTAAATGTTTTGAATTTATTTAAAGGCGATATTAAGGTATTAAAAATACTTTAAAATATTATAAATAACTTATAATATTATGTCATATATTTCATTAATATTTGAAATTAAATTAAGTATTAATGATAATGAAATTATGTGGTATTTAAATTATATAAATATGATATTAATGATAGAAAAATCATTATAAATGATAATAATTATTTAAAAATTATTATGAACTTTTGAAAAATATTTTAACTGACAAATAAAATATTTAAGATAATATTGAAGCGTTTAGGTAGAGTCCTATTGATATTAGGCTCGATAATTATCCGATTAGGCAATCAGGATGTCGAACTAGTACCGCACTCAACTCAGACTGAAATAGTTTGACTTGATACTAGGTCTTATGTGTATTATTGACTATTAGGATTATGTGGTAATGTGTTTAGATTATTTTATAATTGTAATTAACAGTATTAACTGTGATGATATTATTCTAATTGGGAGATCGATATTATCAATACTAGGTCTTCAAATGAAGCTAGCTAGATTGCGTAGCAGTAGTCGGCGATAAAGGCAAGTTTTCTTGAACTATTCTTTCACATAGTGGTTAATCATTGTTGATTATATCACGTCTATGATTTATTGATTCGCACGTTGTGCATGTTGCATATGTTCATCAGGTATGAAAGGCTGATCACCTTCATTACCATATTATTTAGTTGAATTTATTCATGTTCCTTATTGACCATTCATTTTTATTGTCTCAGTCATTCAGTTATGTAAATTTGATTCATGCTATTTCACAATGGTTATATTGTTGAAAGTCAGCCAACTTATTGTTCATTCTTTTCAATCATGGTATATCTTTTCTTGAAATTAAACTTGCTGGGCAAACTTGTTGCTCACCCTTGCTATATCATGATAAACATTGCAGATTAGGATGAATACGTCGAATACAGAAAAAGTCAAAGACAGTTCCAGAATTGGTTTATCGTACAGATAAAACTTGTAATAGTATTATATGCAAATGACATTGTATGTCGAATAAGATATTGAATTTAGGTATTAAGTTAAGGTTTCAGACCTTGGGAATTATGTTGTAAAAGTTATTGTATAAACAATTTATGTTTATATCTTCCGCAATAGTTATACAAATGATGTACCAGGTCCGAGGTTCTGGGGACCCAGATTTGGGGGCGTCACAAATCAAATACTATTTAGTCCATTCTCCTATAAATATATAGAAGCTCATTTCTTTCTTCTTTCTCACCAATGCACTAAAGTTATAGAGAGAGAATAAGAGAGAAAGAAGAAGAGTATTCTGCTACTACACTATTATAGTGTCAAATCTCCTACTAAGGTAAAGGATGTTATTTTATACTTGTAAAAAATATTATTTTATACTCGTAAAGGATGTTATTTTATACTCGTAAATGATGTTATTTTCTTTCAATACTCGTAAGGGTTGTCGTTCTATTCCTTATTAAGTTGTGGGAATAATCTGTCTACGTGGATTACCGCATTCCTGGTGAATAACCCTTCGTATTCATTCTTTATTAAGCTGTGGGAATAACCTGCCTACGGGGATTATCGCATGCCTGATGAATAACCCTTTGTATTCATTCTTTATTAAGTACTGGAAATGATCTGTCTACGCGGATTACCGCATGACAGGTGAAAATTCATTTACAGTTTCTTATATTATTTCGTTTCATATTCCTAAATCTAAACTTACTTTTGCTTTTATAATTTTTGAAATGATTAGAAATTTCTTGAGAATTGCGTTTCATCTAATATCATTTCATTGGAAGATTGGTCTGAACTTTCTTATTGAAATGTTAATCTTTTCATGTCGGGGTACTATTCATGAGGTACTATTCACGACAAAATTGGTTTCTTTTTTTGTCTAAATTATCTTTTATTCATACCAGAGTACTATTCATCCAAAGTACTATTCATGTCGGAGTACTATTCACGACGAAATTTAGTTTCTTTTCTTTGTCAAAATTATCTTTTATGAAACTTATTCTTGAAATTGAATCCATATTTTTAACTTCATGTTGACAATTTGGACATTTTTGAACTCTGGATAAATTAAATTATAAATTTATAGTATTTGCCATTGATCTCACTTGATTCATTATTTATATCATTGTCATAATTCTCAGACTTAAATTGTGGTTAAAGTTATCTTTGGCCCATAGTGCAAAGATGAACTGTTGATTGATGAATATCTTTGGCCTTTGTGGCAAAGATGAAATGTTGATTGGTATAATCATGAAAATTGATTTTACAGTTGTATGTCTTTGGTCCGTAGTGCAAAGATAGAAAATTGATTGGTATGATCATGACCATTGTTGTTACATTTGAATGTCTTTGGTGTAGGGTGTAAAGACAATATGATTATTGAGTGTCTTTAGCCTTTGCGGCAAGGACATTGAGTGAAAATTCTATTAAGCTTTTGTGGCAAGGAAAAACTGTTGATTTACATGATTACGAACATGAATTGTGAATTTAACTATAATCTTTGATGTTACAGGTAAAGACAAGTGGTGAAAGTTCTCTTTGTCTTGAGTACAACGAAGAACTGTTATTTGGTGTTATATGAATAAAATATCGATGATGAACTTTTAATTTGGGGAAGATAGCAGACATTATGGTCTATTTGAATCTTCTAATGGATTGTTTGTTCCGCTGCAATGGTTGATCTAAAACTTGTTGTCTATTATATTCTGTTAGATTTTCACTGTTGAAGACTAAGGATAATTCAGTCTTTATGATCTTAGTCATGATGTTCTTTACTGGGCTAGTTGAGCTCACCCTTTTGCTTTTGGTTCCATTGTTCTTCTCAGGAAATAAGAGTGAAGCTGGGACTAGTCGGGGAGTGAAGAATGATCCGAGTTAGTAACCAAAATGTTCCGAGTTAGTGGTTGTTCTCATCAAATTATAAGATAGGGTAGCAATGATTGTACTGAGAACTTAAAGAGTGTGTTGCCACTATTTTACAAGATGTCTAACCACATACAAATTGGTGTTATCATAAGACATGGTTGTGCGCATCCACTTGCTGACTATATCTATGAGCATTATCTATATAATCTTGGAGTATGGTCGAAATATAATCCTCAATTTGAGACAATGGAGATAATTCTCGTTCTTCTTTGGGGTCTATTGGATCAACCAAGGTTAATTCTCAAGTCCTATGATATCTATTATAACTTAGAAGCCTGACCGCCCATGTACGAAGGCTTCCTTGAGCATTTTTCAAAAAATTTAATTCCTAAAACAGTTATTGACTATACCTTTATGTAAAGTATCATTGGTTTGAAGTGTGGGTAGTGTTATTTGTATTGAAACTCACATTTTATGTGTGGTCGTATTTTGCACGACAGAGTAATAGTTGTAAATAGGAAGTTTGTATATGAATTTTGTACCATGTATTTTGGCGACTCAAAATAGGTTGTGTGGACCTATTTTGGGGGCGTCACATTAACCAATCACTTCTTCTAGTTAACGAGCAACCCTCTTCATTATCTCTTGTTTGACCCACCAATAGCATCTGCCAAGCCCATCAAGTCTCCTTATCTGACGAGCTTATCTCTTAATATCTTTTATTTGATCCACAAAGAGTCTCCTCGATAAAAGTCCACCACTTTCTTAAAGAGTATGTAATCCACCAAGCGTCTATAATTCATTGAGTCTAGCCCATCATGTCTTCTAACTGATGAGCCCACACTCTTCACTACCTCTTGTCAAGAGCCAACCAAGAGCTTCTGCGTGAAGAATCCACCACTTGCTTAATGAATTACTTTTGTCTATCATACGCAGTCCATCTATAGTATATCCATGAGCCAATTAGTCTATAGTCATAGTTCTGATACCACTAGCTTGTTGAGGATTAAGTCATGTAAAATAAACAACACATTTAAAAAAGAAAAATAACACAATATTTAATGTGATTTGGTCCTCAATGACCTAATCTACAAAATCAATTTTAATATATTAATCTCCACAGTACAACTTTTTACACTAAATAAATGCTAAAAAAATTCACATTTACACGTACAACCTAAGACTCAGTTACACCCTCTATTAACTATCTAAGATTCTACTACTTTTTGGTTGTGCTACCCCTCTCTAAGCATAACACTCTATTTATAGAGTAACCACAATTTCCATTTTCCTAATCTAATTAAGACACTCTCATATAATAAATATATATACCTACTACAAATAGGATTACTTCTAAAATAATATTCAAAATTCCTTCTCATAATAGAATTTGAGAAGTTACCTAACAAAATAAATTACGATTAAAGATATTCACCGAATAGACCACCTTTCTAAGATCAAATTTAGATAACTTATTTAATGTCACTTAAAATACGAAGTAATTTATTTTTTGCTTAATAATTCAACTATACATATGCAAATAACAAAAATATGAAAATTAATATCTAAATTTTTACATGATTCGGGGAGAAGTACCATTACTATAATGATGTGAAATAAGTATATTTTTGATTGATCAAATTTTATTATTTTTTATTGCTATAAAGTTGTTGATTTGTACAACTAAATTATATGAAAATTTATATGCTTTAATTATTTTGCATGGTTTTATCTTTTATCATTTTCACCCGATCAGAAGTGACAGAAAAATTGATAATGCCCTAAGTTTACCATTAAAATTTTATTATATCATTATACCGCACTAAATTAAACTATATTTAAGGTTTCATATACTTGGGAGAGTCTGCGTAGGATTCAGGGTAAAAACTGTAGCTGACTGTAAATAAAGATAAGGTGGATTAGTAAAATAAAATATTTGATGGGTTTTATTGAAGGAGAGGGTCAGAGATGTTTACCCGACCTTAATGCATGAAGTTAACATAGATGAGCTCTTTGAGACTCGTGTCTTCGAACCTCTTTTCATCGGCAGCAAGGATGAAGTTCTCGAAGAGTTCATATGGGAAGTCTTCGACATAATCCGGCCATAACATCATTGAGGAACGAGCCTCTCAGATTTGGCTAGTAGAAGCTGAAGCTTGTTGGGGAGAAAACGAAGGAGGTTGATGTTCAGTTGATGGTTGTGTATGGGATTTTTTGGTTGGTGGTTCAGATGAAGGGTTTTCGGGTTCTTTTCTTTTTGATTTTGGGTTTTGGTTGGTTCGGTGGTTGGCGTCGGATCGATGATCATTACTTGTGGAGGTTTGGTATTAGGTGTAACTTCGGGTTGGGAGGTGGATAGTCCCGAAGGGGTATTTCCTGGTGCTTCGGGTGTAGGTTTTTGATCATAAGTCTTCACCAGATGCTTTTTTTTATTCGAAGGAAGTGGTGGTGGTGACTATGGTGGCTTTGGTGGTAATGGTGGTGTTGATGGTTGGAGTGGTTGATATAGGCAGGCACGGTGGAAACGGTGGTGGGTGTGACGCCCCCAAATGCGGGACCGCCACTTGGTCACTCGAATTCGGTTCGTCATGTGCTCATGGTAATACAATAATAACTAAAATCACACATTCACAGCGGAAGCTCTAATATAGAATATTATACAATGATTTATTATAATTATTCCCCCAAGTCTCGTAACCTACAGTACTTAATAGGTTACGTAATAATATCGAATAAAGACTTATTACATAATCCTACTTAAGCTTAAACATAGTCTGAAGACAATCTTAATACAACATTAGAAATTTAAACGTAAAGGACCAAGCTAGTCAATAGCCTTGCCCTTGCCCTTATCCTTCCCAGAGACACATCCCTGTTCCGTCTTAACTGAAAGGTTTTTAAATAAGCAAGAATGAGCACAAATTGCCCAGCAAGTAATATACAATAAGGATAAAGAGTTTTATCTCACGAGTTTGAAATATCAAAGTGAAATCTCTAAGATAGTTCAGGGTTTCAGAATAATAATATGAATAACGAGTTTCAACAATTCTCGAATCAATCTTTCGAATATGAAACAATAATTCAATATAGATCAACAGATATATATGAATTCAAAGGCTATCAACGTATCCAACTGGATAAATAATTTATACTGAGCAGTCACTAAGGACTATTGAACATCTACTAGAATCATCAATATTAAACTGATAACACAAAAGAAACAAGTATGATAGATGATCAGTCTATAATACTCTATGTTATGCATAACCACAGTAATATTCACGCGTGTGTTGGGGCTTCCAACAATATACACTCCCCTTACCATAAGGGTTGTTCAACTCAGTTTTCAAATTTTTTGCACCAATAAAAAGGTTCGGACAGTTTTATAAACATGCATATAGTCTAGCCGAATCAAATGGCATAGACACTTTCACAATGTTCAAGAACAATACCAAGTTCAATATGAATAATAGCTTCCACAAGAGTTTAAACGTACTGGCTCAATGAACGAGTAAGTAAGATAACTTGCATTGTACAAGGATAGAATACTTGCACCGTTCAATTTAACCAACACTTTTCGAATCCTATCGTAATATAATTATGTATATACGATATCCATTAGTCATATAGTTCAACATTATATCTCATCTTGTATATACGATTAACACATAAGCTAAGTTTTAACCTAGCTACACAGTTATATAGTATCATATTAATATAACTTTTATCCTTAAAGTTCCTCTTTTTGAGTTAAAACACACTCTTATATCATTAATATCACATAAGATCACAACAAATAGCAAACATAATCTTTCTAGCACTTTATAGCATTATTGTAAGCTAACCGTCAAATCGGACTCAAGTAACAACATATGATATCACATAGCATGTATACATTTAAAGGATACTTCTATATTTGTATAACCTTTCTAATTCCAATCATATATGATATAGTTTTAATTCATGGTCTCTAACGGCTTAGGGTCAAGAAACGCCATAAATTTACATAAGTTGTCATGCTTATCATTCAGACATATAAAGTAGTCATACTTCTCATATTAGACATGCTTATGAGTATTCACATTTTATATATGTAACTATCATAGTTATTAGTTCGAAAGCATGCTTCATTTACGCTAACTTTGAATCACGACATCTAGCATGGTATGTACACATGTATATATGTATGACATATTAGTGAGGTTCAAAAGAACTATCAAACATGTCCATAATTATCAGAATCTAGACTTCGATATGACATGTCAAGATTTACGTTCAAAACTTATGCCTTCACTAGTAAGGTTCACTTAACACGGTCCACATGCTCATGTCATATGTATGTATATGTTAACGTGTCCGATATGCATTTCTAAGTCATCTAAACATGCTCGCGTCACACTATGAAACATGTATGCACCTATTAAAATGCTTTCCATGTCTTGCTAGATCATACTAATATGTGTCAAAAGTCATAACATCAATATCATACTCACATGTCAAATTTACTTTTAAAAACTCTAAGTTCCTTATAAAATTTTAAGTTCACTTAGCAAGGGATTTTAATGAAGTTAAACCAATCCGTGCTGTCTCAAGGAACATATATACTCATGTCAACATATTCCTCATACTTGTATGCTCATGTAAACAAACTAACACTGGACAGATTTTAAACAGGAATAGAAACTGCAGACTGGCGCGGTCGCGCGCTAGTTGTACTAGGGAGACGCGCGGCTCCCGTTCCAGACCAGACAGCAGCCAGCAAAGGCAGAAACTAGGCCAAACACAAAATTTTCTTCACCAATCCGTATGAAATCAGTAATATAACAGTTTAGACATGCTTATATGGTTATATAACACTTAGGCAAGCATTCTATATCCCAATTACACTTTAATTTAACATGATCAAGAATCTAAGAATTTTCAAAAACAGAAACAGAAAAATGAAAATAAAGAACAAGGAAGCTATATTGTAATCCCAACATGTACATAAGTCCATATAACAACTATACAAGCTTTCTATAATTCAATTAGCATCTAATTTGACAAAATCAAGAAATGAGATTTTCAAGACTAGAAATTTTGACAGAGAAATGAAGAACAACAAAAGAGGGATTATACCTCTGTTAGATTTCAAATAGAACTTGCTGCTAATCCAAGAATGCTTACACTGATATATGTATATGCTCTCAATTCCAAACTTAAGCAATTCTCAACAATGAAAAATGTGAAGAGGAAGGGCCATATATATAGCCAAAACCAATACCCAGACAATGCTATCTTCCCATGAATCAAACCAATGAGAATTGGAATTGTATGGAGGTTAAGAAATGGTAGGTAATTAGTAGTTGAAACTCATCATCATGCCCACTCCCTTGCTCATCATGAACTATAAGGCTAGGAGAGTTTTGCTGAGTTTTAATGTTATAGGCTTTAGCCTTTATAATGCTATGCACGTGAAGGAAAATGGGTCTCATATAATGGGATAAGACAATATGAAACTCAGCATTCCCAACTTGTAAACAACTAATGTTAATACTTAGGCTATATACACATATGTATTTTATACATATGTCTTTAATTGAGATGTCATACTATAATTCACATAAGGTAGTAAGTGTGACTTGCACACATATAATCTATGTACATTTTTATCATACTGGTATAATTTACTCGGATATAATCACATCACATTGTCTTCTTTATTAAAATAATAGTTTACAATATGTTCATGGAATAATATTTTAAGGTATACCCCCACACATATTGTCACATAAGCATTTCATGATGTATTCATAACATATGGTTTCAATATATGATATAGTCACATAGATGTTGTACTACTCTATATATAATATAGTTGGCTATTACACTTTTAGTATTGCATGTTTGCACATATGAATTAATAAATTATATTAATCAATCCATTTTTTCTTAATCGATGAAATTACAATTTCCACAATAGTTGATTAACACTTACATGATTTAATTATCACAGTGAATAAATGTAAATCTTATTATATTTATAAACACATCGATTATTATTATTATGTTTCTTTTGCAATAATAATAATCACATATCATAATTAATCATCATAAATATTCTATAACAATTAATTAATATTCTACAATAACAATGAACAATTAATATAGATTAATTGTTCACTTAATAATTCCTTCGTTAATTAATATCATCATTAATATTCCTCATCACTGTGCCACACTAGGCTTTCAACGAGTTTATCGCAAACTCCACATTTCCTCAATTATTATAATTATTCAATTTAATATAATTGAGCTAACTTATCTCATAACACAAAATCATTAATATTCAAATAAATTCTCATTTCTATTAATATATTTATTTAATAATATTAGAAAATTCTCGGGTATTACAGTGGGGATGGTAAAAATTGGGTTAGAGATGAGGGGATTGCTTTCGAAAGTGGTGGCAATAATATCAGTGGAGGTGGAAATATTTGGGGCAACCATTGTTGAGTAAGAGATTGGAGTGATTTAGAAAAATTTTGTCGGAAAAAGGTGATTGGAGAGAGAAGGAAAAGATTGCAAAGGACTCTTGGTTGATTTTTGAAAAATCAGATTTGAAATGAGGCAGTTACTTTTGGGGTGAGAGGGCTTTTGAAGTGGCTGGCTATTCAGTTCGCGCGTATTTTTGAGAACGGTGTATTATTGGGGCCGTAATGATGAGGCTCGTGATGTGGGTGTGGCTTGAGGATGTTCGCCTGAAGTTTGGGTTCTCCATTTAATATTCTATTATTGGGTTTTAAATGTTGAATTCTTTCATTAAATGTCACATTGTAATAAAAGACTGAGGGGCAATGTTGGGGCATGAATATTTGGGCCTGGTGGATTTGGTGGGCCATAATCCACGTGGAGGAAGACTCCCCACGTAGGAGGCCAGTTTGGGCCGTTGGCGGATTTTAAGGAATCTGAGATTCTGTAATAACCCAATATTTTTATATAATTAAATAAGAAATTTTGCGTATAATTTTTTTTATATTATTTCTATCAAAATAAAGATGGGAATATGTGTAAGGTAACGAATATGTATATATGTGATAAATATATATTTATTTATTGCATGAATGATTTCAAATTAATTTTTCGATAAAGGAATTGTTTATTATTTTAAATTATATTCTGATAATAAATTAATTTTGATAGTAAAAATATTTTATTATTTATTTTCCATGAAAATATGATTAATATATTATTTAAATAATATAAGAAATGATTCTTAGAATTATTATAATAATTATTTTATTATATGAATTTATCAAGATTACTTAAGTTAATTATTTTAACTTAATTAATAATGGTATATATGATGTAAAGTGTGACTATAGATCAAAACCTAAATGTTAATCTATGTTATGGAATTTCATGATTAATACAATTATTGTATAATTGTATTTAAAAGAAAAGTATATTTATGTTATGAATAATAAGAAATTATTTTCTTAAGGAATTTGAATATTAAATAAGATTATTAACTATATTTGTATTCAAATATATGTAAGTATATTAATTCAATTTATGATTATGGATTTTAATTATAATTATGATTATTAACATAATTATATGAATATATATTAAGAATTTATTTATTTATTTTAAATTTAGATATTAAACATAGTAATTGATTATGTTTGTATTTAAATGAAAGTTTGTATATTATGTGCTTAAGAAAAGTGATTAAAAACCCTAATTCATAATTTAGGAACCTTAATAATATCAAGAAACCCTAATTTTCAAATAAAAAACCCTAATTTTTATTTTAATACCGTAATTTTAAATTAGGACTTTTTAATTAAATTTTTATTAAACTTTAAACTTAAGTTTACAAGCCTTAGAATTATTTGGCAAACCCTAAGGGTCAAACCCTAGAAATATGTGGGATGACAAGAATGCCTTTAAAATTATTTGTTAGTTTCCTAAAGTAACCTTTTTGGAGTTATTTTAATGGGATGGCTTGCAAATCTATACAAAATATATGCCTCATCAATGCTAAGATTGCACACATACTCAAATCTTCTCTAATCAGCCAAAACATGACAGCTAGCACAGCCAAGATTCAATGAACCAAATGGATAGGAATTAAAGATAGAAAAAGAAAAGAAAGCTTTCAATTATTTTCACCCACACAAGCCAAAATAGTTTCTCTCTCTAAGACCCACGAAATTCTCTTTCTAACTTGGTCATAATATCAGCCAAGAACATCCCATACACTAACCCATAACAGATCAAAGATCAGAAATCAAAAGATTGCTTAAGAAAAGGTACAAAACCCTAACCAAGCTAGATCTTTAATTTTTCGTTCGATGTTATGTTTAAGTGTTAATATATATGCTATGATATGTTAATAAGTGATCTGGGTTGAGAAATAACATTTACATAACATCTAGATTCACGAAAATTAAAATTTTTGAAAACTGAAAAAACTTAAAAATCTTGACTAACTGCCCAAAGTCGGTGCATATAGATCTCAATCTGTTTATGATATGTTGTGTTTATGTGTTTATATGTGTTCTATGCCATGATGTTAGTATTCTGAAAGTGGAATACTGATCATAGCATGTGTAGATTGTAAGTTATTCATGGTCAAATATGGGTTGACCAAACTGAAAATATGAATTTCTTGAAATTCCAGAAAATTCAAGAACAACTTCTGACATGTACTTTGACCAAGCTAGATCTTGCTTCTGTGATGTTTTTAAGCTACATAAGTGTATTATATTTGTACCTTGACATATATACTACACAAGTGTAGCACTTTAACACACAAAACATAGCCTAAAATCCAAGTTATTAAAGCCACAAATTGACCCCTCGCACTGTTTTTATTTTCTGGAAATTCCAGAAAATGAAGAACAGCTTTGACAGCTAGTTTGATCTCTTATATCTTCTTCATATTATATAGTTAGACCCAGAAATTGCTATACACTTGTAGTATTAAATAAGTAGAACACCACTGAAGCACTCTCATTCCAGAAACATTATGAACAAAGAATTATATGCGGTCAAACTAGGTACCTAAGGGTTGTTCTTGAGTGCTCAAGAACACCTATCGCGACATTTTTCGTCGCGATAGTCCTTTATCGCGACGGACAGATTTTTGAAAAATAATTATATTAATTAAAATAATTAAAATAAATAGAAATTAATTATTAAAAATTCATAAAATTATTATAAAAATTATTTTAAGTTATAAAAAATAACTTTAATATTTTGACATAAATTTCATTAATATTTTAATTTAATTAAATATTAATGATATTAAATTTATTTAATAATTATATTAAATAAATAAGTTAAAAATGATGTTAGTATATTAAAAATCATTTTAAATGATATGAAAGTATTAAAAAATATTTTAAGTTATAATAAATGACTTTTAATATTTTGAGATAAATTTTATTAATATTTTAATATTAATGATAATAAATTTATTTAATAACTATATTAAATAAATTAGTTAAAAATGGTTTTAATATTTTAAAAATGATATTAAAGTTTTAGAAAGTATTTTAAGTTATAATAAATAACTTATAATATTTTGATAAGAATTTTATTAATATTTTAATATTAATGATAATAAAGTTATTTAATAATTGTATTAAATAAATTATTTAAAAATAATTTTAATGCTTTATAAATCATTTAAAGGTAAAATAAATGTTTTAAAAATATTATAAGTTATAATAAATAACTTTTAATATTTTGATATGAATAACATTAATAGTTTAATATTAACGGTAATTATTTTAAAAATGATTTTAATACTTTAAAAATTATTTGAAAGTAATATTAATGTTTTAAAAATATTTTAAGTTATAATAAATAACTTTTAATATTTGGAAATGAAATACATTAATATTTTAATATTAATGGTAATTATTTAAAAATAATTTTATTGTCTTAACAATCATTTAAAGATAATATTAAGGTTTTAAAAATATTTTCAGGTTATAATAAATAACTTTTAAAGTGTTGACATGAAGTTCATTAATATTTTAAATTTAACTAAAGTTAAAATATTTACATTTACTTTTATATAAGTAAATTACTTTTACTAAAGTAAAGTTAATCTTTACTTTTGACTTTGTCGGATGCATTGATTACATCTGATGATGACTGGAGCATCCGATGACTGTGGGACCCTGGGGGGCCAGCGTCGTCTGACTTCGTCTAACTATTGTTTGTCTGACTGTTGAGGTCCGGCTCCTTCTGTCGCCGATGGGTACTGTTGATCTTCTTCTCAGATAGATCATCATCCCTATTTTAATGATAACGAAATTATTTAGCAATTAAATCATTAAAAATGATATAAATGTTTGAAAAATTATTATAAATGATTTTAATGTTTGGATAGATATTATAAATAATAATTAAATTATCTAATATAATATTTAAGTTCTTGAACAACGTTTTAAATAGAAATAAATTCGTTAACTATCCGATAATGCAATTGGGATGCCAAAACGATACCGAACTCAAACTAAATCGACATAGTTTGACTAGGTATACGTTCTTATGTGTTTCAATGACTGATATGACTATGTGACAACATGTTTAAGCAGTATTATGTGTTAAGTTGTATTATTCTAATTAAAAGAATAATTCTATTGATGATAGGACTCTGTATTAAAGATAAAAGCTTAAGCTATACTACGTAGCAGTAATCAGCTATCAAGGCAAGTTCCCTAACCTTACTCAAATTTATATTGAGCAAGTTCCTTATCTCAATTTATTATTGAGCATGTATCTCTACTCATTGCATTTACTATATGCGATGGATTTTAGTAAGTGAAAAGCATATTCATGAATAATTATTGTCAATTATTCATATCCATAATGATATCCAGGATAAGTTTATAAAATTATTCTTATATTTTAAAATTTTATTCAATTCAGTTATTATTTATTAATATCTCATTATTGTCGGTTATCA
This sequence comes from Panax stipuleanatus, assembly GCA_020205555.1. Classification (NCBI taxonomy): domain Eukaryota; kingdom Viridiplantae; phylum Streptophyta; class Magnoliopsida; order Apiales; family Araliaceae; genus Panax; species Panax stipuleanatus. The sequence continues at coordinate 16,408,149 of CM035126.1, read as the reverse complement.
TACAAGTGTCCCCACTTGTATGAATTGTTGTATTCATGCAAGAACTCTTAAACTGAAAATTCCTTGATATGACAAATTCTGTTACATACTATTAAACTTCGGTATGCGTTTATGGTTTAAAGACTGTCTAAGCTATTTGACTCGGCTAGACATAATTTGAATAGTATTGGTTATGATAAAGTCGTCCAACTGAATTGTTTAGTTAGGACTCTAAACTGAGTATGAACAACCCTTAATGGAAAAATTGTTTATGTGCCCAAGGCGAACAGAGTGAACGATTTATCGTTCAAACAGATAGTATTGATCAATACAGGACATAACGGGGCTGATCACCCTACATGTCCGTAAGACCAGAGCGGTTTGCAGATGAATTTTTGTTTAAACCTTTTCAAAAAATGAAAAATAAAAGTTCATGGTCCATTGACCGCTCAGTATTTATAGTCACTACATCGTTTCAAAATTTTAAACGATTTGATATGTTATTAAGATATGTTTCAAAAGACTTCACAACTATTGATTCGTTGTAAAAGTATACCTCAAAGAAAATATTTACTTCTTTCAGCTAAAGTTTAAGAATTGTTGTAACGACCCCAAAATTCATACAATACAACTCTCGACATCGGTCTTTAATAATACATCCTTTTTCAGACTTTACATTATTAATCCATGATACAATCACTAAAAATACGGAATATTTAAAACTTTTATATTATTCCTTCTTTATTATCCCTGAATCTCAACCTTTATCATTACATAACTTTGATTCAACTTTATTTCATAAATCGCTTCGTCAGAGTTATTATAAACTAAAACTTACAACCACGTTCAATATCCCTTATACATCGGGTAAAATTTAAACTTTACAACTCAACATCTGTTAACCATCATACATTATCAAATACATTATCTGAAACCTTAAACAGGGTCCAAAATAATAACAACTCAGCCAAAGTATATAAATCTGCATGCATTACATCTGATTCATTTCTTTCAAGTAGCACATAGCGTTACCTTGAATCCTTAACCTGCAAAAGTGATTATTTGCAAGAATGAGCTCGACAGCTCAGCAAGATCTAACAGCTTTCATGCATCACATAGCATATAAATACATGCTCAACATACATCTTATAATAATTAAAGTAACATGGCATACATGCTTTACTTCACATAACAAATATAAAGATTGAGTTCCTTACTCAATCAACATTCTTTAATCAATCAATGTAGTCATAAATTGACTTTAACATTTCATGCTTACAACATATATACAACATATCATGCTCTTTACAAAACCATTTAAAACAGTTCATCATCAAGTTCACGTAGAAAATAGGAACTGAAAAACTTGCATTGATCGTTGTTTATCAATAACAGTTTAACAGCTTACAGATATCTGCACTTCACGTGCCCTACACAATTATATAATCATGCACATCAACTATTAGTCACATAACAAAGCATATTAGTTGTAATATAAACTTTACTCTACATCTCATAAACCTTCCTATTATCAATACACAATGTTTAATTTGATTGTGTTAACTATCGACTTATATTTCACTATATTTCTTTTTCGTAATATTCGAAATTCATCCCAGTGTTTAAGTCTTGCTAGGACTACTTATTGGTTTTATACTAACCCCATTTCATATCTTATAATGTTCATTTCATTTGACTTACAACACTTTTTACATTCATTAACACTTGTCATGGCGTTTCGACGTTCATTCGTCACCCGTCCGAATTGTCTCTTTTGTGCATGCTTATACAACTAATCTAATACATCATTTATTAATGTTAAACATTATTATAGTTACTAACATTCATGTTACATAACTTATAACAACATCTATTATCGTCGACAGCACTATACTTGCCTATATGCATGTCTGACGCCCTACGATTGCCTCTGAATACGCATCAGTCACAAAGATTACCATTTTGACCCTAGCTGACGACCTCAAATTGAAAAAGTTAAAGAACGAAAGTTGTAGGTCTACTCGTGCTCGTTCCGGATCATCTTGAATAACCTCAATCCGAGTCCGTATGAGAAAGTTATGGTTGTTCTACCACAACAGTTCAAAATAGTATTTCTTTATTTATTTTTTTCTGACCATGACCGGCGCAGCTGCGCCCCAAATGGCCTTGGGGGCTGCGCAACTGCGCCACAAGGGGCGGAGGGAGGTTCCAAGCTTGGTTCTTCGCGAATTTCTGACCATTTCCTCCTTCTAATCTTCATAAATCAAGCTACGCACATCTGATTGAGTTCGTTTTTGACTCTATGGATTCGTAATTCATAGAACTACACATCTACATGATAATTATAACACTTCAAAAACATTAGCGATTCATTATAAGCGTTCCAATTTAGTGTTCATACTACTTTTTTATATTTTACACATATTTAGCGAATTCAATCACCACGGATTCGTTATTCAACTAAATCGATCCGTTTAACTTCCATTGTTTTTGTATTTCAACATATTAACAACATCATCAATTTACAGTTTAGAGTATGAATTCAAAACCAATTTTGACTCCAAAATAGACCACATAATATATATAAAAACCAAAACTCAAATTCTTCACTTTCAAATATGCTTTCATGAATTTGATAGTTCAAAAATCATCTATAGACAACATATAACAGATTATGTAATCCCAATACACATAAAACTAATTTCTCAACAAATTAACCATAGAACTTCAATTACAGAGAACTTAGAAAACAAAACTAAGAACTCGAAACTTTAAACTAGATTGTTTACCGTTAATTAACTAGATGATTAGAGAAGCTTGATTAATTTTCTTCCTCTTCTTTGATTATCATAATTCTCTTCTCAATTTACAGAGAATTCCCTCAATTTCTCTATTCTTCTCTTCTGTGTTCTTAACCTTAGAAAAATAAGTTACGTATATTTACTTAGCCCTCAGTTACACAAACCAATAGTCTCAGCAGTTAGAAAATACAAAGGGTCTCTAGGCCATGTTTGGCTAGAACCCAAAATCCCTTTTTAATTTATTTTAATATTCCTCTATTATATGGTACATTTGTCACACATAACCAAACCAATCTTATAATTTCATATTAAGTTACATTGGGTTTATTAATCACTTAATTTATCAAATCACTCCTTATCAACATAATAAATTTATTTAATAAATCATTCATCCTCTAATTTAATTATTTAATTAAATTAGAGCATTGTCATTCCATTAACGTAATAAAATATGGACCGATTATAAAATTATTTATCATCAATTTACTTAATATCATCATACATGAATAAATTATTCCATAATAATTTCCATCAAATATTTACTTTATTTAATAAATATCTCAACGAAAATATTTATTTTACTCGATAATTATCTTAACTATTTACGAAATTCTCAATCAAATTAACATATTACATTTATATGCAACACATTACCCTCTTATTTTATTAAAACAAATATATTTACATTAATCCACTATTTTAATTAAGTGAATTACTCTCATTATTTATGAAATTTAATTCATAACAATTATAGTGCTAACAAGGCATAATAATCAAATTATATTATTCAATAATATAACTTCCAACTTAATTAACTTAATTCCCTTTTCAAACAATTTCGTTTCCCTTCTTTAATAGTTAAAATAAATTAACTACTAAACCTCATTCCTCCAACCTATGAATATATATATATATATATCACTACAAAAAAATGGTGATTTTGCGACAAACAGTTGTCGTTGCTAAATGTACGAAATTTCGTTGCCAAATGTCATTTGCAACGATTTTTCGATCGTTGAACCATTCGTTGCGCAATGAGCGTTGCTAATTGTCTAGCAACGAAATATTTTTTTTCGTTGCAGAAAGTGAGATATTTCGCAACGAAAGTTTCTTTTCGTGTAAAATCATAAATCATGTCGCAACGAAATATTTTGTAGCAAATTTATTAAGAAATTGTTACTGAAAAGCAATTTTCGTTGCAAAATCTGTTTAATTGGCAACGAAAATAATCTTTTTTTTGCTAACGAAAAATAAAATTTGTTACGTTTGATACACATTTGCCAACGATATTTGTCGTTGCTAAACAATATGAAAATTGTTACCTTAAATAGTTTTCGTTGCTGATTGTATACTTTTTGGCAACAATTTTCGTTGCTAAATGTGCATAATAAATCGGTCATATATTAATTTGCAACGAAATTATTCGTTGTTGTTGGTTTTATTATGTATAATTATGATCAATTAGCAACGATAATGTTCGATGCTGATTATTTTTCAAGAGCAACAAAAATTATCAATTAGCAACGACATTATACATTGTCGTTTGGTAACGAAATAGATTTTGATTGTATCATTGCCAAATCCATTATTGACAATCCTGTTATGTAACGAATATAAAAATTATTTTACAAACAAAATAAATAGTCTCACTGACCCCATAACAAATTATGGTTGAAATAGAAAAAAAACTCAAATATTAATAACTAAATAAAATCATCCAGTACATGATCATTCATCATCCTTACAATCAACTATCTAAACTACCAAAGTTCTTTAGTCACGTAAGGCATGAAATGATGTAACATTTTCAATATGTTCTCAAAAGCATATAAATGAACATTTTGTGCTACTGAAGAAACTGGATAAAGACCTTCATCTTGTTAAGCCGAACTTTACTAACTTCAATATAGGTAAAAAGAGCTTAATTTAAACTAACCTTGACGTAGCTTCATGTATTCCTGAAACATACAGTAGAGAACTATATTATAAATTCTATTCACTTGAGAATCTCTGATAAGTCCGTCCGAATAAACATTCAAAAATAAAATATGTTAAAAATATTAGCAATAAAAAATTAATTAAAAACATTATCTGGCATGAAATATTTGCAGGAAAAATGCAATGCGTCTACATCATGTTGGGGTGATAATCAGGTTGACAATGGAATATTCCTTACAAGCAAAAAATAATAAACACTTGAGTGAAGTATTGGACCTTTAGTGGTTAATGAGAAGCAAATCAAGAATGTTTCACAATTATACAATGACATAATATAATGGCAAGCAGTTGATACAATAATTCTCTATTGTGGCATCTAAATATATGAAAAAAGGGACGAATGTAATTTTCAGACATTAAATTAACAATTGGTCAGTGAACTAAATTTTTTAGAACACGGTTAAGCCTCGGACAAAATAATTTTAAAAAATCTAAACAAGACTTCAACAATCAGCATTACCAAAAAACAACAATATAACTGTCCCAAATGTGGGCAGCATGGTTGTTTTACGTAACCGTGGTTACTCAATCAGCAACAAAACAACCAGAGACGAAAGATTTTGGTAGAATTAGGAAATAAAAGTGAGGGAGCATAGCATGTCCAAATGACGCACCAAGTATGGAACAACATAAACCACATTTTCAAATGCAAAACACGCCGAAAGGATAATATTTGTATACTCTAGTAGAAGGCTAAACAAACATTACTTCAAAAAACGGAAAATATATTTTCCCCACCTCCCAACAGATACATCAGTACCGTACCCTTCCCTCTCATATTAGATTCAGCACAAAAATTGTTCAACAAAGCTAAGCCATTATAACATATAACATGGACTGTTCTTTCAATAGCTGTAGGTTTTTTATAACATGGGCTGCTCTTTCATTTTTTATAAATAGCAACAATGCCCCAACAAATATCATGTATAAAACGAAAACAACAAGAAAACAAGAGTGTTACCTGTCGAATTGGCAGGCCAAGAAAGTTAAACTCTAAAAGCCACAACACTTTTTCCTCTACTGTGATTGTATTTATAAGCATTTTCATACTAGCAGTCCCTTGATGTCGAGTAATACTACAAGGAAAGACAATAGGAAAGAATAGTAAAGAGGGTATTTACATTAATAGACAATGTTACGAGGATTAATTTTTTTTTACAGTAATAGACAATGTTACGAGGATTTTTTTTACAGTAATAGACAATGTTACGAGGATTAAAAAAAAGAGTTAAAAATCAGGTAACATCAGACAAGTTCTTTTCTGAAGGAGTACTGTGAACATTTAGGAAAATAGTACCATTAGAAAAGGCTACTTTTCAATATATATTATTTATTTCTTTAAGGATACAAGAATTATTAATTGATAAAATAGTCATGGCTAGCAGACCTATCAGGAGTATATCAATCGAAAATTATAGATATATGAATATTCAACAGATGGAATACATTTTTAACCTTCTCAAACTTTTTAAAGATATAGATATATATACACACACATACATAATATGTGTATATTATTACCGCTTCATGGAGATTTTAAGTAAATCGTGCGAGTAACTAACTGCCCTGCAACAAGGAGAATGAGAAGTCAGACTCAAAGGATCCCAAAAATCGACAATAGTCACCACCAAGTTACATCTTACCTGAATATCATCATTGAAGACCAGGTGGGTAGTGCCATATTTTGCCAACAGATCAAAGGCATTATGGTTTGCAAAATCTTCAAACTGCGACGTTACAATTAGAGTATTTACGAGTATTAGAGCATCGTGGAAAAAACGAGGTATATAACATTATTAAAATTTGACATAGTCTAAAAGGTGTCAGGGTCTCTGATTTAACTAACCTGGACAAGGGTGTATTCCCACCTGTAAGATAAGTTCCAAAATATAATTAGTGAAGGGATGCCATGAGAATCATAACAAATAGGATATAGCAAATAAATATTATGCAGCCTAACATTGAGGAACATAAGAGTAAGAATATAGAATATTTGCAGCAATTCACTGTAATTAAACTGCCAAATTTTTTTCAAAATGCAAGTATTGTGGTGAATATATATATATATATATATATATATATGCTACAAAATTCGTCGTAATGAAGTCAAAGATGAAAATAGAGAAAAACACAGCCAAACGGATCGGGGTAAATCAACCAGTAGATATAATCACCTCTTACAGTTATGGTGGTGTAAACTAGAAAAGAGGCTTAAACAAGGCTCTGACAGTTTTAAAGAATGGCGAGATCATTTTCAAAAATGTGCTTTAATACAAAGTTCTTCCACTACATTTGGTAGTGCACGTCAAATGAACCAATCCAGACGTTTGGTTAGATGAATATTTAGCCATTATCTGACAGACCCAAAGCTAGTGTAGTTGGGCACATTTTTCACCTTGAATGGTAAAAGTAAACAAGTAGCCAAGACTTGATTATTAACAAATCTAAAGCAAAAAAGTCAGCCTTCCGTGATACCAAAACAAAGAGGAGTATTCTAACTTCCACCAATAAGATTGGCATATGTATGAATGGCATTTCTTTTTTATTATATTTTTTTAAAATTGCAAGCATTATATTCTAAATAGTATCAGCAGCCCTCAAACAGAGTACTGATCTAAGGTTCTGAAAAGGAAAATTTAGTTTACCGTGCTGTCGAACTGTGCCTTGGTTGCTCCACACTTGAGTGCAACAGCAATGCCCTGTGGAGGAGAGAACAACATTAAAAGAGCTGTATATGAAAACCAAAAAAAAAACATTAACAAGCATTGAAGGAGAATCCTAAGAATCGCTTCAGCCTTCAAGTGCTGCTTAAGATTGCTGATCAATTAAGACATGGAAGATATGTGCCACATATTAAGGTGCTCTCCATTCTCAAAACATTATTAATGGTTCCACTATAGTAAACAACCTCTAATCAACACCAAGCAAGATAGTTTTGTACACCATATCAAAGTCATTTGTCAGAAAGGACAAGAAGGAAGATGAAGAAGAATGACATCAATGTAAAAGTCAGGAACAAACATTAGAGAACATGAAACCCAATTTAACCTAGAGTGCATTTTACTCGTAACTTAAAAAGGGCACTAGAAATTTAATATTAAAAAAGGATAAGAAAATAATAAACCCAAAAAAATTGTCAAGAAAAAAAATCAAGAAATAACAAGTCCATCATCTACTCTGCCATGTCCCACTAATATTCAAGATGACCAGAGTGAGTGGTGCCGCAGGGTCCATGTATGAATGGTAAATTATAATTGAATAATTGATTACATAAATGATATTTGCATAAAATAAATAAGATCCCTACAACTGACAATAAAAATATTAAAATGGTTAATTCCACGAAAACATTAGGCAACGGTTGAAAAACAATGAATAAATAAACAAATTGAATCATATCAGCCCATTCTTTTCTGTGGCAATATCAACTATTTCACCATAAATGTACCAGCATTGATATGAATAAATAAACCCTTACCTACCTAATCACATCAAGCTGCATTTAAAATTTTTAAATAATGGAAGAAAAATACCTGCATAATCTCAGGTGCATCAAGGCCACACATAGATGCTCCAAGAACTTTATCCGTCGCAGCATCGACAACAAGCTTCATAATTGTCTTCTCTTGTCGTCTGTTGGCATAATATAAACATAAACCATAATTTATGTACAGAACGCCTTGATATGTGGTAAGAGTTAAAACCAATTGTACAATTGCATATGTTACTTCATGAGACCACATGATTAACATATTTAACAAAAGTTAGCAATGTTATGTTCAGAGATCATCTACAAAAGTAAAATTAATTATACAAGAATGCGGATATATAAGTACAGCAGTTTATTAATTCTTTCATCATTACTGGTTGAGCACTCCCATTGGTCACAGGCTTTTTGTTTGGATTAAATATCAATCTAGTGTAAACTGACATAATTCAAGCATTAATTTACTTTCTGGAATTTTTTTTCTGGCAACCAAATGAAGAATTGATCACAACTCTGCTGACCTAAAATGAGACTAAAAAATTCAACAACTTTATAAGTACTGAACCATCAATACTTCAGATCAAGCAGAGATTTTTTATCACTAGTATCAACACAGATTGAATTAGATCTAGTTCCAACACTTGCAAATGTTATCTGTTTCAAAACCTAGATATTGTATTGTAAACTTAAATGTCTACTCACGTACCCAGAGATTGAGTTCTTCATTGCATTAAATGTTGATGTGAAAACCAAAATATCACCCTTTGCTTGCTCTATAGCCAGTTCTTCACTGAGTCCAACTACAGAAAGAGGTGGTATGCTGTAAAACAACAGAAAATTCAAGTTAATTATATCAAATAAAATAACAAACCAATCAGATAAGTTGAAAAATAGCAGAAATTTTTTGCTACTTCCAAATTCCATCATACACTAGTGAGATTAAGAAAAACGATGATGGAATCTTCTTTCTCAAGTAATAATGGAGAACATGAAAAACACCTCTAGAATCTTTCCCCTGCTATAGCCAGCCATTCAAGGTCGAATTAAGTTTCTACTAAAAAGAAAACTAATCAATAAAGTTGATGCCATATCTCTCAGCCACTTGAATTTTCTAAAAGAAGTGCATTGGATACTATTAGTTAAATTTTTTCTTTCTTTTAGTTTCTTGGCTAAGGCTCCTGTAAGCAATATCATATATAGACATTCTTGTGATGACTATTATAAGTTATTTTCCAAGTTTCCTTATGTTAGCTTATTCTAGAAGAGTTTGACTCTATACCTTCTGCAGAGAATTGAACTTGAAACAAGCCTCTGATACTAAGAGGAAGACTAAGAGCAAACTCATCTTAAAATGGCGTCGAATAAATAAAATTAAAAAAAGCCGCAGTTATTGACTATACTATTCCATGTGAAACACAGAAATCCAAACTCAATCTAGACAGAAATACAAAGCCAAAGTCAGAATAGCTAAAGACATTTGAAAGAAAAGTAAACATGAAGCTTGCTCAGTCTTCACTATTTTTACAACCCAGCACAACTGACCAGACCAAAGTCTTGCCTTAATTGGGATCAGGCTGCATGAGTTTTGATTGTTCGATTATTTTGCTCATCTAGTGACTCAAGACATTACGATTAATCATTAAACTAATCAAAATATAACCATCGAATGATATGCTGACAACCACTTGTATAACTTATTAGGGAATGTCCCTGTTCAGTGTGCAACTGTCAAATGAGCAGATGGGATGCACACATCTAAGCTAGCTTGATTAAGAGAATCTCAATGATCTAAACTAAGGGTTATTTTGGCAGGTAGTGACAGATATTTCATAGACTAAGTGTGATCATATGCAGTGGCAAGTCAGCAACATGAGCTTACATCATTTTAATCACCTTAATAAATCCAGGAATCAGCAATTTATCGACAAACTATAAAGCATTTAGGGTGCTATAATAATTGCTCGTTCATCGTGTTTCATCCTTAATATCAAATTCAGGAAAAGGTACCAAATTTGATTGTGAACTTCACAACCATATTTGTAAAAAATGACATAATAAACTTGAATCCAATTGCAGAGTTCACTCTGTTCACTGAAAACTAGCAATTCACACACCATTACCCATTTTAATAGGCCAAACATCAAGATCCTAAAGTTTATGATGTGATTAACAGCCAGTGTGAATGCAACATATCCAAATTCAATTAGTAGAAACATATACCTGCAAATACTGATTAAGAGGGGAAAACAGGAGGAAAAGTAATTCCAAACAATTAAAAACATGTGAATCGAACAAACAAAAACCTGGCTGAGGGCGCAGTGAAAGACTAGGGTATCTTTTCCTTTAACGGCTTGAACGAGATTGGGCAAATTCTCATAAAAGGTATGACTCGCAAAGTGAAGTGAGCCAGCTATATGCCCATCGTAATTTCTCTCATCATCCCTACAAAAAACAAAACAAAAAAAATCCCCAAATCCAACAACAAATAAACTTTATGAAAACGATGAACAAACATAGAGTAATACCGTAGATTTGATTAAAAATGAGTATGTATGTATATATAGATTGTGCGTACCTGACATCTGCAACAACAACATTTGGGCGAACCTTATGTTCAAATCGATATTAAACTCTCTATCTTCACAAAACAGAGCTTTATCAATAAGTGAAAAGCCCTAAATTAATGAGAAGGGGATGAAAGGTTAATAAGGTAAGATCAGAGTAGAGGAGATTTAGTTTGGGGGTGTAAATCGCAGGAGTGAAATAGAGTGAGAGGGAAAAAAATGGGGAAATATTAGAGCAGTTTAGCGCTAAATTAGAATTAGAATTTTGGTGTTTATTTTTTTATTGTTAATATTTTATTTACTTTTGTATTGAATTTTATTTTATTTATGAGATAATTGATTAATTTTCTGATAAATTTTATTAATGCGATCTTATTTTTTTTATTCTAGACATTCTTTTTATTGGTTGGAATAACTTGTACTAATTTTTGATAAATTTTTTATATTTGGGTGTGGGTTAATCATAATAGTTATTATTAAGCTGCTTTTGTTGAAAAATTTTACTCTATTTTTTATACGGTTTGACTTCATTAAAAAACAACTAATTAATACCCTTTTAACAAGATACCAAAGGATCTCATAAGAGGATATACATATTTACACTTAAAAATTCATCTATCAAGCATTCATATATAAAATAAGTAAAATACGGAATAATGAGCATGCATGTAATTAGAGGAAGATATACTAACTGATAACACCTCCGCACTTGGTTAATATATATATATATATATATATATATATATATATATAGTATTATAGTATTAATTAGTATTTCTTTAAATGAAGTCAAATCATAACTGACTACGATCAAACTATATAAAACCGCTCGTGACCAATTCAAATTTGTTATGCCACTGTTAACAAGTTAGACAACCAATATATTATTTAGTACTAGTAATAATCGAATTACTCATTATTTATAATGAAAATTTCAAAATATTAAAAGTTCAATTTCAATTACTTAGGAGTAAGGGTGTAAATGAGTTGAACTGAACCAAATAGAGAGTTGTTCGGATTCGACTCGAAAAGTTAAATTAATACTCGAATTCGACTCAGATTCAAATTGTATTTAAAAAATATTCAACACGACTCGAATATTCATTACTCGAATTCGATCCGGCTGGAATCGAATTATATTCAAACTATTAGCGAGCTTCGAATTCAAATCTCTTCATAATATCTACTTTTATAATAGATATAATTATAAATTGAACTTAACCTTAAATGAGTCGAGTATAATCTTACTCATATTTTTATTCAAACTATTTTTTATTTATTCTCAAATTTGAATATTTGAGTCGCGCTCGCATTTTTCGGAGTCAAACTCGAATCGAACCCGAATTTCGTTTTAAAGTTATACTTAGGAGTAGAGAAGCAACGAAATGGATTAATATTTCTAAAGTAAATATGTTCTTCACAAATTGTTATTTATGAAGGAAGACATTTTTACTAGTTATTTCAAAATGTTAATTGTGAGGAAATCATCACCTAGCCAAACAAAAATTATCTTTTACAATATATAATTTGTGCAGAACATATTTTTCGCAATATATCATTCACAAAAAATATTTAATCATTAACTTAGCGAATGATACGTTTAGCGAGGAGCTCTAACGTGAGGAATTATGTGAAGGAAAGTTTTTTACACAGTAAATCTCATGTGAGTCCCTTAATTGCATGTCATTTTTCTTGTAGAATAATAAAAATAAGAAAGAGTTAATCATTAACGGATTAATAGAAGAGGAAATGTCTACGTCGGAACCATTGGTGCGACTTAATCAGTGCGGTTTGGTCGGGTTTTGGTACGACTTTTGGTTCCTTGCTCAGCCCTTGTCAAAACGTACATATGTAAAACAACGAGTTAC